>WNWK01019477.1:0-37722 GCA_009830355.1 Cherax destructor
AATGACTCGGTACATTAGATTATACAAGTTCAAGTGAACTTATGTACAATTCCCCAAGTTACTGGATAATACGTTAAGTTAATCTGCGGATTAGTGGATTAGTGAGGTGGAACTTTAAAGGTTGAACGTGAATCCATCTATTAATATCAATAATCACCAGACGTGGTTTACACAGTAGTAGATAAAAGTTAGAGATTTATGCAGAACCAAAGTGAAAAACACATAGTGAACCTCCAAGCGCTTCCGTGATTTCTCACATTATCAGAGGAGATTATACTACGCGGTCAATATACAACACCTGACACTTTACGAATTATATACGAAAATGTTATAAAGGATAGTAAGAGGAAAAACAGAAAATAAACGAAGTTTTTGTCTGGATTATTAACCTGGATTGTTAGTAACCCAAGCTAATCCAATAAGCCAGGCCATCACACTGTCTGGCTTATTTCCACTGTGGTCCTTAATCCTCTTAACCAGGACACCAGCCACACCAGTCCACTAACACTCGGGTACCTACTAACTGCTAGAACAGTGGCAGCAGGTGTAAGATGACTAACACCCGGGTACCTACTGACTGCTAGAACAGTGACAACAGGTGTAATATGACTAACACCCAGGTACCTACTTCCTGCAAGGTGAACAGTGACAGCAGGTATAAGGTACCTACTGACTGCTGTGTAATGATTTAAGTATCATGAAAAACAACAGAATATTGTAAGCTTGAAGACAATAGAAGATTGTAAGCTTGGAAGACAATATAAGATTGTAAGCTTGGAAGACAATATAATATTGTAAGCTTGAAGACAATATAAGATTGTAAGCTTGGAAGACAATATAATATTGTAAGCTTGGAAGACAATATAAGATTGTAAGCTTGGAAGACAATATAAGATTGTAAGCTTGGAAGACAATATAAGATTGTAAGCTTGGAAGACAATATAAGATTGTAAGCTTGGAAGACAATATAAGATTGTAAGCTTGGAAGACAATATAATATTGTAAGCTTGGAAGACAATATAAGATTGTAAGCTTGGAAGACAATATAAGATTGTAAGCTTGGAAGACAATAGAAGATTGTAAGCTTGGAAGACAATAGAAGATTGTAAGCTTGGAAGACAATATAAGATTGTAAGCTTGGAAGACAATAGAAGATTGTAAGCTTGGAAGACAATATAAAATTGTAAGCTTGGAAGACAATAGAAGACTGTAAGCTTGGAAGACAATAGAAGACTGTAAGCTTGGAAGACAATAAAGAGTTCAATATAAGTGTAGGTGTTGATATATGGGAGTCACATTAGTGAAGTTACAAGAAGAAACTTCCTACTTTGAGCAAACTGAGGGAGAACAATCTTTCCTAGTTCTTACTGTTCATCAACTTTGTTCTCTGTTATAAACTGTATCTTACAATGGATCAGCTTTATTCTGTTATAAACTGTATCTTAAAATGGGATCAGCTTTGTTCTTTGTTATAAAATGTATCTTACAATGGATCAGCTTTGTTCTTTGTTATAAACTGTATCTTACAATGGATCATCTTTGTTCTCTGTTATAAACTGTATCTTACAATGGATCAGCGTTGTTCTCTGTTATAAACTGTATCTTACAATGGATCAGCTTTGTTCTCTGTTATAAACTGTATCTTACAATGGATCAGCTTTGTTCTCTGTTATAAACTGTATCTTACAATGGATCAGCTTTGTTTTCTGTTATAAACTGTATCTTACAATGGATCAGCTTTGTTTTCTGTTATAAACTGTATCTTACAATGGATCAGCTTTGTTTTCTGTTATAAACTTTATCTTTCATCTTTGTTTTTTGTTATAAACTGTATCTTACAGTGGACCAGCTTTGTTTTCTGTTATAAACTGTATCTTACAATGGATCAGCTTTGTTCTCTGTTATAAACTGTATCTTACAATGGATCAGCTTTGTTCTCTGTTATAAACTGTATCTTACAATGGATCAGCTTTGGTTTCTGTTATAAGCTGTATCTTACAATGGATCAGCTTTGTTCTCTGTTATAAACTGTATCTTACAATGGATCAGCTTTGTTTTCTGTTATAAGCTGTATCTTACAATGGATCAGCTTTGTTCTCTGTTATAAACTGTATCTTACAATGGATCAGCTTTGGTTTCTGTTATAAGCTGTATCTTACAATGGATCAGCTTTGTTCTCTGTTATAAGCTGTATCATACAATGGATCAGCTTTGTTCTCTGTTATAAACTGTATCTTACAATGGATCAGCGTTGTTTTCTGTTATAAACTGTATCTTACAATGGATCAGCTTTGTTTTCTGTTATAAACTGTATCTTACAATGGATCAGCTTTGTTTTCTGTTATAAGCTGTATCTTACAATGGATCAGCTTTGTTTTCTGTTATAAACTGTATCTTTCAGCTTTGTTCTCTGTTATAAACTGTATCTTTCAGCTTTGTTCTCTGTTATAAACTGTATCTTTCAGCTTTGTTCTCTGTTATAAACTGTATCTTTCAGCTTTGTTTTATGTTATAAACTGTATCTTTCAGCTTTGTTTTCTGTTATAAACTGTATCTTACAGTGGATCAGCTTTGTTCTCTGTTATAAACTGTATCTTACAATGGATCAGCTTTGGTTTCTGTTATAAACTGTATCTTACAATGGATCAGCTTTGTTCTTCTTTATAAACTATATCTTACAATGGATCATCTTTGTTCTCTATTATAAACTGTATCTTACAATGGATCAGCTTTGTTCTCTGTTATAAACTGTATCTTACAATGGATCAGCTTTATTCTCTGTTATAAACTGTATCTTACAATGGATCTGTATCTTACAATGGATCAGCTTTGTTCTCTGTATAAACTGTATCTTACAATGGATCTGTATCTTACAGTGGATCAGCTTTGTTCTCTGTTATAAACTGTATCTTACAATGGATCAGCTTTGTTTTCTGTTATAAACTGTATCTTACAATGGATCAGCTTTGTTCTCTGTTATAAACTGTATCTTACAATGGATCTGTATCTTACAATGGATCAGCTTTGTTCTCTGTATAAACTGTATCTTACAATGGATCTGTATCTTACAGTGGATCAGCTTTGTTCTCTGTTATAAACTGTATCTTACAATGGATCAGCTTTGTTCTCTGTATAAACTGTATCTTACAATGGATCTGTATCTTACAGTGGATCAGCTTTGTTCTCTGTTATAAACTGTATCTTACAATGGATCAGCTTTGTTTTCTGTTATAAACTGTATCTTACAATAGATCAGCTTTGTTCTCTGTTATAAACTGTATCTTACAATGGATCTGTATCTTACAATGGATCTGTATCTTACAATGGATCAGCTTTGTTCTCTGTTATAAACTGTATCTTACAATGGATCAGCTTTGTTCTCTGTTATAAACTGTATCTTACAATGGATCTGTATCTTACAATGGATCAGCTTTGTTCTCTGTTATAAACTGTATCTTACAATGGATCAGCTTTATTCTCTGTTATAAACTGTATCTTACAATGGATCAGCTTTGGTTTCTGTTATAAACTGTATCTTACAATGGATCAGCTTTGTTCTTCTTTATAAACTATATCTTACAATGGACCATCTTTGTTCTCTGTTATAAACTGTATCTTACAGTGGATCAGCTTTGTTCTCTGTTATAAACTGTATCTTACAATGGATCAGCTTTGTTCTCTGTTATAAACTGTATCTTACAATGGATCAGCTTTATTCTCTGTTATAAACTGTAACTTACAATGGATCTGTATCTTACAATGGATCAGCTTTATTCTCTGTTATAAACTGTATCTTACAATGGATCAGCTTTGTTTTCTGTTATAAACTGTATCTTACAATGGATCAGCTTTGTTTTCTGTTATAAACTGTATCTTACAATGGATCATCTTTGTTTTCTGTTATAAACTGTATCTTACAATGGATCAGCTTTGTTCTCTGTTATAAGCTGTATCTTACAATGGATCAGCTTTGTTCTCTGTTATAAACTGTATCTTACAATGGATCAGCTTTGTTCATCACCTGCCGTAAAAACAAGCGATGAACACTGTAGTGTTGAAGCGTGCAAGAGCCGGAGAGCCGAGTACAGCAGAGCCGAGTGCAGCAGAGCCGAGTGCAGCAGAGCCGAGTGCAGCAGAGCCGAGTGCAGCAGAGCCGAGTACAGCAGAGCCGAGTGCAGCAGAGCCGAGTGCAGCAGAGCTGAGTGCAGCAGAGCCGAGTGCAGCAGAGCCGAGTGCAGCAGAGCCGAGTACAGCAGAGCTGAGTGCAGCAGAGCCAAGTGCAGCAGAGCCGAGTGCAGCAGAGCCGAGTGCAGCAGAGCCGAGTGCAGCAGAGCCGAGTGCAGCAGAGCCGAGTGCAGCAGAGCCGAGTACAGCAGAGCCGAGTGCAGCAGAGCCGAGTGCAGCAGAGCCGAGTGCAGCAGAGCCGAGTACAGCAGAGCCGAGTGCAGCAGAGCTGAGTGCAGCAGAGCTGAGTGCAGCAGAGCTGAGTGCAGCAGAGCTGAGTGCAGCAGAGCTGAGTGCAGCAGAGCTGAGTACAGCAGAGCTGAGTGCAGCAGAGCTGAGTGCAGCAGAGCTGAGTGCAGCAGAGCTGAGTGCAGCAGAGCTGAGTGCAGCAGAGCTGAGTGCAGCAGAGCTGAGTGCAGCAGAGCTGAGTACAGCAGAGCTGAGTGCAGCAGAGCTGAGTGCAGCAGAGCTAAGTACAGCAGAGCTAAGTACAGCAGAGCTGAGTGCAGCAGAGCTGAGTGCAGCAGAGCTGAGTGCAGCAGAGCTGAGTACAGCAGAGCTGAGAGGAAGAACAACACAGATCAGTCACAACTGGTCTAGAGACAAACACTAAAATATCAGCAGGTGAAATTAAAGAAGGTTAAATGGTTATTCAAGACCATGACAAGGAAGTGTATAAACAAAGAAATTGTCAGACCTTCGTGTGGGAACCATGTCACAGAAAATAAAGCAATGATTATAGTCAAAGCCAGATTATTTAATTTGGTTTCGGATTAGCATATAACAACTCATAAGGCAAACGCTTATCGATACCGTACAACGCATAATGTGGAGTGTCACCTATTGAAGCATTGTAAGCAGAATTTATTGCACACTCAACATCAGGTATAACTTCATCCCAGGTTGCACTACTGGCATTGATAGTGGCTCTCAAGACATCAAGTACTTTCGTATTTAAATGTTTTAGCTACTGTCTCGGCAGTCTTATCTGCAATAGGAACTAACTCACAATATCTGGTGAAATGATCGACCATAACACACACATGTTTGTTGCCCTGGATCCCTCCAGATCTAGTGCAACTCTTTCCCATGGTTCACTAGTAGTTGGATACACCTGGATTGGATTAGGACCAGTAACATTGCCTTTATGTTGCATACAGACACTACATTTCTTAACATACTCAATAATATCAGTTGCCATACGAGGCCAAAAGTATTTCAATCTGGCTTGTTTTACAGAACGATCCATACCAGGGTGCGCAACACCTGGTACATCGTGAACTAGCTGTAAGGCTACATTCACTAGTGACTGTGGAATTACTAATTGGTATACCCTTCTAGGATTACCCAGCTCGGCTGTTCGATACAGTAATTTTTGGTTCATGACAAAGTCACTGATGGGTGCTGGTGGCTTCACAGTAAGAATAAGATCTTCCTGGAGCAGGAATCGAATCACACCAGACCACATGGAATCTGTTCTTTGAGCATTCTTTACGTCCTCGGCACTAAATGGAAGATCTGCAGTTACTATACTAACATGACGCGATAAAGCATCTGCAACTACATTTAACTTGCCAGGTAAGTGTTCAAAGGTAGGGTTGAACTCTTGGATAGTCAAGGACCATCTGGCTAGTCTTCCAGTAGGTTTTTTATTCTGGAATAAAGGTATCAGTGGGGCATGGTCGGTCAAGACATGAACAGAGTACTGATATATGATGTCTCGGAAGTGCTTTAAAGACTATACTATCACTAAAGCTTCTTGATCAGTTACTGTATAATTACGTTCAGCCTTTGTAAGGACTCGGCTAGCAAATGCAACTGCGTTGTACTTGCTACCGGTCTTTTGTGCAAGTACGGCACCTATGCCAATGGAACTAGCATCGGTTGTTAGGTAGAAAGGCTTTGAAAAATCTGGAAATTTCAAAATTGGAGCAGATGTTAGTAAGTAAGTTTATTTTGGTATACACAAATACATTTACATACATAGCAGCATATGTGTAGAGAACCTAGGATAACCCAAAAAAGTCAGAGTGACTTATTTCCATTGGGGTCCTTTTTATACCTTAATATTATACATTGTAGTATATATATGTTATTATATTATAAAGGATATATGTATACTAGGAATAAGGTAAAAAGAGTTATTTACATATACATGTGTGTTAGCTAAAAAAATAAAAAATCATTCTCCTCCCTTTCTGTCGCTACATTCATTAGGTACCTTTAGGTTCTCTTCTTGAACTGGCTCATGCTATGACTGGCTTTGACATGTGCAGACAGTCTGTTCCATCCCTTTATTGCTGTACAATAAAAGGTGTTTGAAGCCTGGCCACTGACTGTGGGAACTACAAAGTTGTGTTCCCTCCCCCTAGTACTATGACTGCTTTGGTTCCCAGCCTTGACAAAATTGGCAGCAAGATATTCTGGACACTGTTTGTGAGCAATTTTATAAACTTGATTTAATTTAAGTTGTTTTACTCTGTCTTCAATATTCAGCATATCCAATTGTTGTAATTCATCCTGGCCTACATGCTCTCTTGGACCCAGGTCCAGGATGAATCTTATCATTTTGTTCTGGGTGATTTGCAGCTTATCTTTCAGTTTTTTTGTTAAGGCAGAGTACCATGAAGAGCAAGCGTAGTCAATATGACATTGTATAAGGGCTAGACATAGGGTCCTGCGAGCCTCAGTAGGTAGACACTGTGCTTGTCTGTAGAGGAACTTCAGTCTGGCATTCGCTTTCTTTACTACACTGTTCCCTATCAATTCTCCTGACATGCATGGGTCAAAGGGGATTCCCAGATATTTTACTGAGGAAACTGAAGTGATGGATTCCCCATTACACCGGACATTAAAATTATTTACCCTGCTCAGTTTATATTTCGTGCCAAAGAGTATGGCTTCTGTTTTCCCTAGATGTAACGATAGTTTGTTGTCTACTAACCATATGCTGCAGGACTCCAGTTCCAGTGTTAATACATTAGCTATATCTTGTGGGTCTTTACCTGACACTAACAGAGCACTGTCATCCGCATACAGTAGGAGTTTGCACTTGACACTGATGGGCATATCATTTACATAACACAGGAATAATAAAGGACCCAGAATACTACCTTGGGGAACTCCACATGCTATCGGCAGTGGTTCTGATTCCGTTTTGTTGATTTTGACAATTTGTTTCCTGTTGCTAAGATAGGACTTAAACTAGTCTGTGGAACCTATGCCGATAGCTTGAAGTTTCTTACATAATATAGTGGTTGACCATTCCTATGAGGTTCCCTATAGACATTTCAGTTCTCATGTAATCCATCAGATTAATTAGGGAGGTGTCGGTTGAGTAAGATCTCCTAAAGCCTGATTGGTAACTATGAAGAATGTTGTCGTCACTAAGATATTTAACTACTTGACAGTACACCGCCCTCTCTAGAATTTTGGATATTACACTGAGTATACTAACATACCTATAGTTGCTGACATCAGACCTACTATTTTTCTTGAAGATAGGAGTAACTCTGGCCTCCTTGAACCCCTCTGGCACTGTATTAGTGGTGATGGACAAATTTATTATGTGAGCAATGGGGATTGCCAGTTCAGAGGCACCATCTTTTAGGAACTTAGACGGGATGTTATCTGGGCCGGTGCTCTTAGTTGGGTTTAATCTGCTTAGTTCTTTTTGCACGAAGTCATGAAATACACTTACTAGTCGACAACTGTTTGGAGTTACTCCTTTATTAGACTTATCAGAGTCTGTATTAAAGATATTTGATGCAGCTGGTAGCTTACTTACTAGTGTTGATGCGACAGTTGTGTAGTATGAATTAAAACAATTTGCCACTTTAGTTGTTTCGTGGCATACCTCGTTATCGACATTTAGAACTATGTTAGATCTAACTACGGGTTTATGGCTATACCCAAACTGTTTGAGTTGTTGCCAGAGCTTTCTAGGGTTATTCTTGTACTCTTCGATTTTTGAGCAATAGTGTCTTGCCTTTGCGCCTTTTATAAGCCTCTGCACTCTGTTAGCTTTTCTTTGAGAGTTTGAAATGCTCTTTCTTGATGGAAGGTCCAAATGAATGGAGCATCTTTCTTAAGCAACTCAGAGGAGCTGCTATGGAAGAAAAATTGGCAATGAAAGATCTATAAAAACCTGCTAACGGACAGTGATCACGTGAAAGGCTTGTGACTCAATTAACGGTTGGTAAGTTATAATTACTACTACTGAACATAAGTACTACTAGTGACATCGGTCAGATGACCAAAAGCTCCAGCTGTGGGTCATATGACTAAGACCAGCGTCAGGAAACGCTTGTCCTGTTTCCTGACAAACCTAACCTAACTGACAGAGCAACAAGAAACAAGTGAACGAGCTGAGAGCGTCGGACAGAGCCAAGGTTAACAGCACTGACAGGATATCATGAGTACTGACATGAAGGAACCAAAGTGCTGTGTCAGTTACAAGGTTATACAATAAGTCATATAATACAACAAAACCACTGGATTTAATGGCGGCCAATGTGGTACTTGTAAACAAAGGTGACAAACACCACGACCTAACACACACAAACATACATGATAAACACCACGACCTAACACACACACACACAAACACAAACAAATACCACGACCTAACACACACACACACACACACACACAAACATACATGATAAACAAACACCACGACCTAACACACACAAACATACATGATAACAAACAAGTAACTTACCAAAGATCAACACAAATTTAAAAAAAAGGTTAACTGTGTCTGACAAAGCTACTGGCTGACGGAAACCAGTCGGGGCAGTGAAAGATGTAGAAACTGTTGCAGACTGTGTGACGGTATTTATGACAATCAGGGTGACCCACAACACTCGTGACAGAGTCAGGGTGACCCACAACACTCGTGACAGTGTCAGGGTGACCCACAACACTCGTGACAGAGTCAGGGTGACCCACAACACTCGTGACAGTGTCAGGGTGACCCACAACACTCGTGACAGTGTCAGGGTGACCCACAACACTCGTGACAGTGTCATGGTGACTCACAACACTCGTGACAGTGTCAGGGTGACCCACAACACTCGTGACAGTGTCAGGGTGACCCACAACACTCGTGACAGTGTCAGGGTGACCCACAACACTCCTGACAGTGTCAGGGTGAAGGCTGGTTCATCACATTCGGAAAAACTAGAAAATGTCACCCAAGAATTATGATAACCAAAATATTGCTGATCTACCATGAGACTGACTGCTATGTCACTATCAAATAGATGTTCAGGTTATGAAGTAACACTAGTACGTGGAGAACAAGTAACACTAGTACGTGGAGAACAAGTAACACTAGTACGTGGAGAACAACACTAGTACGTGGAGAACAACACTAGTACGTGGAGAACAAGTAACACTAGTACGTGGAGAACAAGTAACACTAGTACGTGGAGAACAAGTAACACTAGTACGTGGAGAACAAGTAACACTAGTACGTGGAGAACAAGTAACACTAGTACGTGGAGAACAACACTAGTACGTGGATAACAAGTAACATTAGTACTTGGAGAACAAGTAACACTAGTACGTGGAGAACAAGTAACACTAGTACGTGGAGAACAAGTAACACTAGTACGTGGAGAACAAGTAACACTAGTACTTGGAGAACAAGTAACACTAGTACGTGGAGAACAAGTAACACTAGTACGTGGAGAACAAGTAACACTAGTACGTGGAGAACAAGTAACACTAGTACGTGGAGAACAAGTAACACTAGTACTTGGAGAACAAGTAACATTAGTACTTGGAGAACAAGTAACACTAGTACGTGGAGAACAAGTAACACTAGTACTTGGAGAACAAGTAACACTAGTACTTGGAGAACAAGTAACACTAGTACTTGGAGAACAAGTAACACTAGTACGTGGAGAAAAAGTAACATTAGTACGTGGAGAACAAGTAACATTAGTACTTGGAGAACAAGTAACACTAGTACGTGGAGAACAAGTAACACTAGTACTTGGAGAACAAGTAACATTAGTACTTGGAGAACAAGTAACATTAGTACTTGGAGAACAAGTAACACTAGTACGTGGAGAAGTAACACTAGTACGTGGAGAAGTAACACTAGTACGTGGAGAACAAGTAACACTAGTACTTGGAGAACAAGTAACACTAGTACTTGGAGAACAAGTAACACTAGTACGTGGAGAACAAATAACACTAGTACGTGGAGAACAAGTAACACTAGTACTTGGAGAACAAGTAACACTAGTACTTGGAGAACAAGTAACACTAGTACTTGGAGAACAAGTAACACTAGTACTTGGAGAACAAGTAACACTAGTACGTGGAGAACAAGTAACACTAGTACTTGGAGAACAAGTAACATTAGTACGTGGAGAACAAGTAACACTAGTACTTGGAGAACAAGTAACACTAGTACTTGGAGAACAAGTAACACTAGTACGTGGAAAACAAGTAACACTAGTATGTGGAGAACAAGTAACACTAGTACGTGGAGAACAAGTAACACTAGTACGTGGAGAACAAGTAACAGGAATACTCGGAGAACAAGTAACAGGAATACTCGGAGAACAAGTAACACTAGTAGTCATTCCGCGTCCAGCACTGGTGGTGTGTGGATGTGTTGGTCAGCCCCTGGTGGTAGCAGTTGGAAATTATATTTTCAGCAAAGATGGCGGACGGCTACCGGCGGCGAGTTAACACAGTATGTGTTGAGTTTATACAAGGAGCGGTCTACTCGACGAATGCGGATGTGATACTACCTGCGGTTCTTCGCGACACATACCATGTGACACTTGCAGATCTTTATGGAATATCCATCAACGGGGCAAAGAGGCTGTTTGTGAAATTTGCAAGCACGGAAGCATATCAAAGGGTGGTGGACGCATATCAGGATCAACGAATGATGGTAAATCCTGGTGTAGAGGTATGCTTACGGGACGTGTCGGCTGTCTACAAATGGATTAAGGTACAGAATATTCCCTTTGAAATGGGACCGGAGGACATCCGCGACGTTTTTAAGGTATTTGGTGTCATTCATGCAGTCAATATTGGCAGATGGGCGCAGGGGCTATATGCAGGTCTTTTGGAGGGAACTTATTCAGTAAAAATGACATTGCGCGAGCCCATACCATCTTATGTAATGGTGGATTGTTTCCGTACACAGGTATACGTGACATATCAAGGGCAGGTGCGTACATGTAGATTGTGTGGGCAGCCTGGACATCTGGCGGCTGAGTGTGTGAGGAGACGGGAGGATCGACGATGGGACTGTCGAACCTGCAGGCAAGAGTGTGGAGGAGCGTAAGGGCGTGGTACTGGAGGATGGTGCCATGGAAAGTCAACCGGAAGGAGGGCAGGGAAGAAGGCAGTGGAGTGAGGAAGTGGAGCAGGCAGAACAGGAAGTGATGCAGAGTCGAGAAGAGTGGAATTTGAAGGATCAGCGGCCGCCTCAGGAGACTGAGGAACAACAGGAGGATGTTCATTGTGTGGTAAATGAGGTTGCTATATTGGAGGATTTGAATGAGATGTTGGGAGGTGAGAGTATGGATTTGGGGAATGGGGAGGGTGTGGGTGGTGAGGTGGAGACTTTGCTGCCATCTTTGGACCAGATTGAAAGTAGTGGAGCTACAGCGACTGTGGTACAGGTGGATGTGGAGGTCCATAGACAGCAGGAGGATGTAGAGGAGGAAATGGAGAAGGTGGAATCAAGAAAAAGAACTGGGGAGGAGGCGGAAAATGACATCCTCACTCCTGGGCAGAGACCATGGAAAAAGGTATGGTCAGAGGTGGTACGTGGTAATGTGGCTGGTATTAGAGGAAATGGTAGTACCAGAGTAAATAAGGAAGTGGCAGGTGATAAAAAGTGTGGTACTAAGGTTGGATCAACTGATAAGAATGACAGGAAGCAAGCGAAACAGAAGGGTAAACCAATGCCTATAAATTCAGGTGTCTAAGTATCAATGTGAATGGCCTCAGGAATGAGGTCAAGCATAGGTGGGTAGAGGATACCTTATGTAGGTTTAAGATAGACATAGTATTTTTCCAGGAACATAATTTTCGGAAGGGTAATGAGTTGTTTCTGAAGGGTTTCAGGTCTTTGTGGGGGTCTGCTGGCCTAAAAGGGGGTGGGGGTGAGGGAGGGTAGTCCTTTTGTTTTGGGGTCATGGGAAGAAGGGGGAGGGGGTAGAGTGGTTAGGGTCGATGGTAGATGGGGAGTGGTTAATGTTAGTTTTATTGGGGTTTATATGCCGGCGGTTCCAACTTTGCGTGTGAAGGATAATTTTGTGAGGGAAGAGTTAATTTATGCTTTAAGGGGTTTGCCTCAAGTAGCTATCATAGGGGGAGATTGGAATTGTATTATTAGACTAAAGGATGTGGAACCGAGGGGTTCGGGGCAAGTTGTGAGGATCTTGCGGGAGGTTTTGTGTGCAGTGGGGGTGGTGGACGTAGTGGGAGGTGGGAATAACCTGGTGGAGTATACATTTAGTAGGGGACAGTATGCAGCCCGTTTAGATAGGAAATATGTTTCAAAAGTAGTGGCGGTGGAGAAAGTGGAATGCATAGATGTTGGTTTTTCGGACCATAAAGATGTTTTGGCACAATTAGGGTGGGAGGGGGTAGTGCAGGTGTTTCAAAGTTATTGGAAGCTCAATGTAGGGATGTTGAAGAGGCTAGCGTGGCAGGTGGATTTTGAGGGGTGGTGGAAGGTTTTGTGGGGGTCGGGGTATTGTTGGGGTGGCTAAGTGGTGGAATGAATGTGGGAAACTTGCCATTAAGGATTTTTTTGAAAAGGTGGGTAGGGAAGATGCGCGATATAGATTTGGGTATCAACGGTATTTAGAGGGGTTATTGAGGGATGCTGGAGGTGGAGAGGGGGTAGGGAGTGGAGAGTGTTTGGAGGGTATTAGGGTAGCTTTAAGGGATATTCAGAATGATCGGTTTCAAGCGTTAAGAGTCAGGAATGGCATGGATGAAGTGTTGTGGGGTGATAAGGCATCGGCGGTGGTTCTGAGGCAATTTCGTAGGAGGAGAGAAGGTATGACAATAGGGTCGTTGGAAGTTGAGGACAGTTTGGGGGGGTATAAGAAGGGTAGGGTTTTAAGTACGACTGTAGGGATGAGTGGGTATGTGGAATTGTGGTATGAGAAAAAATTTATGAGGGAGGAGGGGGATGCTTGTATAGGGGAGGAAGTGTTAAGTAGCATAGAGGAGAGAGTGAGTGGTGAGGAGATGAGGGAGTTAGGTGGGGTAATTACTGAGGAGGAGGTTTGGGAGGCGGTAAAAGGACTACGTATGGGCAAGACGCCAGGGATTGATGGTTTGCCTGGTGAGGTGTATGTAATGTATTGGGATGTGTTGAGAGAGGTCTTGGTAAAGGTTTTTAATGAAATGAGGGAAGGGAAGGTGCTTGCAGAGTCAGTTAGAACCGGGGTGGTGGTGTTGGTACCTAAACGTGAGTGACCTAAGGGACTTAAGGATTATAGAGTAATTGCTTTGATGTGCACAGATTATAAAATTTTTGCAAAGATTTTGGCAAATAGGCTTAAGAGGGGTTTGAAGGGTTGGTTGCATGAGGGGCAATTTGGGATCCCAGGGAGGAGTATGAGAATGGGACATAGGAGGATTAAGGGTTTTATAGAAGATTGTGGTGAAGGAGGTGTGTTAGGTTTGGATTGGGCTATGGCTTATGATAGGGTGCATAGGGGAGTATTGTTGGAGATTATGAGGAGACAGGGTTTTGGTGAGGAAATAGTGGGTTGGGTTCGACTTATAAATGCTGAGGCATTGCTTAAGGTACAAATTAATGGCAGGATTAGTTGGGCAGTAAGTATGGGTAGAGGTATTCACCAGGGGTGTCCTTTATCTCAGATCCTTTTTGCAGGACCCTTTTTTTCGGTTGGTTGAGAAAGGGGAGCAAGGGAGGGGCAGGGTGGGGGTGCAGGGCTGAAATAATAGGTTACGTAGATGATACCACGTTGTTGGTAACATCGAGTGAATGTTTACGATGGATCAGTGATTTGGTGGTGAGGTTTGGTAAGGTGACGGGCATGAGTGTTAATAGGAGTAAATCGGTTTTGTTAGAGGTAGGAAGTTGGATAGGGGGAGCGTTGGGGGTAAGGGAGGGATGGTGTTGCGTTGAGGAGTTGAAAGTTTGTGGTATAGTGTTTTGTGGTAACCTAGTAAGGGCAAGGGAGGTGAATTCTAGGGAGGTGGTAGATAAAGCTTTGGATAGGATGAAGGGTTGGGGGTGAAGGAGGTAACTTTATTACAGAGAGTTGTTGTGGTGAATGTATTAGTATACAGTAAGTTATGGTTTAGGGGGCAGTTTTACCTTTGTTGGAGGGGATGTTCGTAGGTTGGAAAAGGGAGTTTATAATTTTGTGTGGGGAAGGGGTAGGCACTGGTTAAATAAGGAGGTGGTGGAAACTAGAGTTAAATGTGGGGGTTTAGGTTTGGTTCCACTAAGACTGAGGCTGCGCAGTGTTTTTTTGAAACAGGAATGTCATTTTACTGGGGGACAGGGGGGTAGGCGCATAGGTGGGGTGATGAGGGAGGCGAGGAAGTGGTGGGGAGGAAGAGAGTTGGTGGGATGTGAGGGGGTCCTTCGGTTTCTTATGGTGGTTCGGGATTCGGTAAAGGTACGATCGAGTAGGTTGGATAGGGTGGGTGTAGGGAAAGGGGTAGTGAGGGGAGAGGAAACTTTCCCTTTGTATGACTGGAAGAGTATTTGGTGGTGGTTTAGGAAGGTTAAGGTTCGACCAAGTGTTCGGGAGGTGGGTTTTAAGTTTTTGCATGGGATTTTGGTAGAGAAGAGTCATCTTTTTATGATGGGTATGACAAATAATGGGGAGTGTGATAAATGTGGGGAGTGGGAGACGGCGTTTCATGTGGTGTATTTTTGTAGGGACATGGGAAAGGTGCGGGATTGGGTAGGGGAGGGGGGTGTTGAATTTGTTTAGTGGGAGGGGTGTGTCTGTGTTGCGCGCTTTAAGTTTAGATTTGGGTGATTACTCGGAAAGTGTGCGCAGGGCATTGACGTACATTGTTTTGGATTATATTTTCGTGTTTTGGAGTATGAGGGGTTTGGAGGTGAGGGTGGTGGTTAAAGCTTTGGCTGCCCTAATTTTTAGAATGAAATGTAGGAATAGGGAGATTTATGGGGGGAGTTGGGAGAGTTTTTTTTCCGTCAGAGTATAGAGTTTTGACAGTGGAGGGGTTGTTGAGGTTATATTAGTGTGGGTGGGGTGTATGGGATGTGTTGGAAGGTTTAGGGAGGGGGTATAGCTGTAGTTCATAGGGGGGGAGGGTATTGGTTTCCTTCTGTTTTGGCTGTGTTCCTGTGGACATGTATGTGTGTTGTTTGGTGTTATGCAAGGAACCAGGGTATGTTTTTATAAGGTTCTGTTTTAAGCCTTATGTGTTGAGATCTTGGTACGGGTTTTGAGGTAGTATAGGCCTCGGTTTTGTTTTGTTTACTTTACCCTGTGTGGTGAAGTGTTATGAGATGTTTGGTTTGCTGTTTTGTCAAGTGTGAAAGGATGGAATGTGTGGGAAGTGGAAGTTTTTATGGTTGGGTTAATATTTTGTAGCAATTAGAGTGAAAGGTTTGTTGTGTGTTGTTTTGAAGCCTTTATGTTTAGGGTTTAATGTACAGCTTTTATGTTGTGTATGACTGCTAATGATCAGTTGATTCTTTATTTTTGTGAGAGCCTATAATGTTTTTTGGCTCGGGTTGGGTGTGGGGTATGTTGACACATTTTTGTTGTTGGTTAAAGCCAATTTTTTTTTTTGGGTGTAATAACCAGGTGTGGTGGATGTGTTGTACTTTTTAGGTTTTATTGAGCAGATTTCATCTATTTTTGTGGGTGTTGGAGTTAAATTGTTTAGTTGCAAGTTGATAATGAGAATGTATATCACTGTTATAAATAAATACACCTTTTGGTGTCTGATGCTCGATTTGATGTTTGCTATTGTCTAACGTTTGGATAATATTTTGTTTTTGGTTTATGATGTTCTTTAAAATTGTTAAAGTAAAGTTACGTTTTGAATGAGTTCATATTTTACTATGTAAATTTGTTTGGTTTTGTTATATTCGGTTCAGGGTATGTTATAATGTATGTAAGTTTATGTTTAATAAAATATAAAAAAAAAAACTTGGAGAACAAGTAACACTAGTACTTGGAGAACAAGTAACGCTAGTACGTGGAGAACAAGTAACACTAATACGTGGAGAACAAGTAACACTAGTACGTGGAGAACAAGTAACACTAGTACGTGGAGAACAAGTAACACTAGTACGTGGAGAACAAGTAACACTAGTACGTGGAGAACAAGTAACACTAGTACGTGGAGAACAGGTTACAGAAACAGTGTTTTAAGTATGAACTGGGTTGAAGAACAGTTAGGCTTACTAACACCTGTACGTTACTTTTAGTCGCTTCCAGAGGTCACGTCCTTCACGACCAGGTCCCTGACCAGGCCTCCTGGTTGTTGGTCGGATCGACCAAGCTGTTAGTGGCCGTCGCCTGCACTCCAGTGTGTGTACCACATCCCGCCTGAGGTGAGGTCCATATATTAGAGAAATAAACAACTTTGTGGAGAGGAAGAATCTTCCTTATGTCAGGGAAGAAGTGCCAGAGAAGACATGATCATGAACGGTACTCTGGGGCAGTAATAGTGTGGACAAACTAACAAGGAGTACCATAGAAGACATGATCAAGGTATGAACGGTACTCCGGGGCAGTGATAGTGTGGATAAACTAACAAGGAGTACCATAGAAGACATGATCAAGGTATGAACAGTACTCTGGGGCAGTGATAGTGTGGATAAACTAACAAGGAGTACCATAGAAGACATAATCAAGGTATGAACGGTACTCTGGGGCAGTGATAGTGTGGACAAACTAACAAGGAGTACCATAGAAGACATGATCAAGGTATGAACGGTACTCTGGGGCAGTGATAGTGTGGACAAACTAACAAGGAGTACCATAGAAGACATGATCAAGGTATGAACGGTACTCTGGGGCAATGGTAGTGGACAAGAACAAACAAGGAGTACCAGAGAAAGAAGATATAAGAATAAAATGCACAATACCACAACTGGAACAATGACAAGTATCCCGCACATACAATGAAATTTATGACGACGTTTCGGTCCGACTTGGACCATTAACTAGATGCGACTAGTTAGAGGTAAAATTGGAGCGAAATGTCGTAAGTTCATTGTATGTGCGGGTTACATAAATAAAAAAGGCACAATACCGTGACTGGAACAATACACACACAACCCGCACATATAAAAGGGAGAAGCTTACGATGACGTTTCGGCCCGACTTGGACCATTTACAAAGTCACATTAACACACAGAGACGGAGGAAGGGGTATTTATGGGTTTTCCTTTCTTTCTTTTCTTTTGCCTTGTATTTGTCCTTCATTTTATTCGCCTTTCCTCCCTCTGTGTTCTCGTCCCACCCTTGCGGGGCCGCTAGCCTCATTGCAGTGCTCCCTTCCTAGAATATGACTGTCTCCACTACTACTATTACTACTACTACCACTTCCACTACTTACTCCATTATTTCCCCACTCTCTTGTACCCTCCCGCGCTGCCATAAATACCCCTTCCTCCGCTCTGTGTGTTCCGGTCACCATTTGAGAAGACCCCGATTCCTCTGACATCAACAACTCTGTGTGTTAGTGTGACTTTGTAAATGGTCCAAGTCGGGCCGAAACGTCGTCGTAAGCTCCTCCCTTTTATATGTGCGGGTTGTGTGTGTATTGTGCGGGTTATTACTGTATAAATGGGAATTCAACACTAACAAAACACGGACAGTATAAAGCAATTTTCAATATTGTAAACAATTGGAATAAAGTAGGTAAAGAGGGAGTGGAAGATAATACTGTTACTTTTACACCCACTTGGCTACATATGGATGGATCCTGGATGGCTACGTATGGATGGATCCTGGATGGCTACGTATGGATGGATCCTGGATGGCTACGTATGGATGGATCCTGGATGGCTACGTATGGGTGGATCCTGGATGACTGGATGGTTGCTATGTATATTTGCTGCCAAACTTACTTAACAAGCTTATTAAAATTTGAAGTGACTACACAGCCGCTATGGCTGCCCAAGGCTGTACACACAAGCAATAATGAACGTATAACAACCTCACCTAAGTGACTCACCAGTCCACCTACCATATAAGTCCTACCACCTACCACCTCCACCACAATAGTGATTGTAGACTTTTAAGGTACATACCGCCTGACCTACTCTAGGTTCACCCCCTTCGCCAGTGTACCAGTACACTCCTCTACCAGCCTAACAGTACACGTCTACCAGACAACCATTACACGTCTCTACCAACCTAACTACACGTCTACCAGACACCAGTACACACCTCTACCAACCTAACACTGCCTCAACACCAGGTAGGTGCTGACACTGTCTCAACACCAGGCAGGTGCTGACACTGCCTCAACACCAGGCAGGTGATGACACTGCCTCAACACCAGGCAGGTGCTGACACTGCCTCAACACCAGGCAGGTGCTGACACTGCCTCAACACCAGGCAGGTGCTGACACTGCCTCAACACCAGGCAGGTGCTGACACTGCCTCAACACCAGGCAGGTGCTGACACTGCCTCAACAACAGGCAGGCAGGTGCTGACACTGCCTCAACACCAGGCAGGTGCTGACACTGCCTCAACACCAGGCAGGTGCTGACACTGCCTCAACACCAGGCAGGTGCTGACACTGCCTCAACACCAGGCAGGTGCTGACACTGCCTCAACACCAGGCAGGTGCTGACACTGCCTCAACACCAGGCAGGTGCTGACACTGCCTCAACACCAGGCAGGTGCTGACACTGCCTCAACACCAGGCAGGTGCTGACACCGCCTCAACACCATAGTGCTAATACTCTATTTAAAGAGGAAGTACATTACAATTTTAGGTTGTCGACTTATAGTCAAAATATAAATACGAAAAGAACTTTAAGTTGAGACTAAGATCATCTATCATTCTTGTATAATGCAGGAGCAGCCTCATATATATAACACATCAGACAAGATCAACACTCTTTGTTATCACTCCTGGCCTACCTAGGCTAGGCTACGCGTGTCACTACTGTCCGGACTAAGCTAGGCTATGTATATCACTACTGTCCGGACTAGGCTAGGCTACGTATATTACTACTGTCCGGACTAAGCTAGGCTATGTATATCACTACTGTCCGGACTAGGCTAGGCTACGTATATTACTACTGTCCGGACTAGGCTAGGCTACGTATATTACTACTGTCCGGACTAGGCTAGGCTACGTATATCACTACTGTCCGGACTAGGCTAGGCTACAAGTACCTCTGACAGTTTAAACCACCAGATAACGTGGACATAAACTATACCACAACAACTATCACATCCTGCAGCATTATACATTACACTGACATAATTTCTGACCTCAGAAACAACTCACAAATGTTCAGGAAATGTTACAGTATTTGATCTAATAATCCCGTAAGAGACACAATGAACAACACTTGTGTTTTGTGACTGACTTCATGAGGTATTTTGTTCTGAATTAAATAAATCTTTTAAATAGTTCATTACCACTTATGTAATGTTTTAAAACAATGTTGAAGCCTAGTTCCTGGACCCATTATGTGCCTCTAATACTGGGTCTAGCACCCATACCATGGGTATGAAGACTTGCACCCATACCATGGGTACGAAGACTACCATACATACCATGGGTACGAAGACTACCATCCATACCATGGGTACGAAGACTACCATCCATACCATGGGTACGAAGACTACCATCCATACCATGGGTACGAAGACTACCATCCATATCATGGGTACGAAGACTACCATCCATACCATGGGTATGAAGACTACCATCCATACCATGGGTATGAAGACTACCATCCATACCATGGGTATGAAGACTACCATCCATACCATGGGTATGAAGACTACCATCCATACCATGGGTATGAAGACTACCATCCATACCATGGGTATGAAGACTACCATCCATACCATGGGTATGAAGACTACCATCCATACCATGGGTATGAAGACTACCATCCATACCATGGGTATGAAGACTGCCATCCATACCATGGGTATGAAGACTACCATCCATACCATGGGTATGAAGACTGCCATCCATACCATGGATATGAAGACTGCCATCCATACCATGGGTATGAAGACTGCCATCCATACCATGGGTATGAAGACTGCCATCCATACCATGGGTATGAAGACTGCCATCCATACCATGGGTATGAAGGCTGCCATCCATACCATGGGTATGAAGACTGCCATCCATACCATGGGTATGAAGACTGCCATCCATACCATGGGTATGAAGACTGCCATCCATACCATGGGTATGAAGACTGCCATCCATACCATGGGTATGAAGACTGCCATCCATACCATGGGTATGAAGACTGCCATCCATACCATGGGTATGAAGACTACCATCCATACCATGGGTATGAAGACTAACATCCATACCATGGGTATGAAGACTATCATCCATACCATGGGTATGAAGACTACCATCCATACCATGGGTATGAAGACTACCATCCATACCATGGGTATGAAGACTACCATCCATACCATGGGTATGAAGACTACCATCCATACCATGGGTATGAAGACTACCATCCATACCATGGGTATGAAGACTACCATCCATACCATGGGTATGAAGACTGCCATCCATACCATGGGTATGAAGACTGCCATCCATACCATGGGTATGAAGACTACCATCCATACCATGGATATGAAGACTACCATCCATACCATGGGTATGAAGACTACCATCCATACCATGGGTATGAAGACTACCATCCATACCATGGGTATGAAGACTACCATCCATACCATGGGTATGAAGATACCATCCATACCATGGGTATGAAGACTACCATCCATACCATGGGTATGAAGACTACCATCCATACCATATAGAAGACTACATCCATCCATGGGTATGAAGACTACCATCCATACCATGGGTATGAAGACTACCATCCATACCATGGGTATGAAGACTACCATCCATACCATGGGTATGAAGACTACCATCCATACCATGGGTATGAAGACTACCATCCATACCATGGGTATGAAGACTACCATCCATACCATGGGTATGAAGACTACCATCCATACCATGGGTATGAAGACTACCATACATACCATGGGTATGAAGACTACCATACATACCATGGGTATGAAGACTACCATCCATACCATGGGTATGAAGACTGCCATCCATACTATGGGTATGAAGGCTACCATCCACAAAATGCAATATAATGTGATCCTTTATTGACAACGTTTCGCCCACACAATGGTCTTTGTCAAGTTACACGAGTATATATAGTGAAGGGAGTCACCATGCATATACTCTCGCTCGGGTAGATGTGTTTGTGACTTGATAAAGCCCACTGTGTGGGCGAAACGTTGTCAATAAAGAATCACATTATACTGCATTTGTGTCTTTTTCCACCATCCACAGGAAAGATATGGGTGTTCATACAAGACACACCAGGTGGAGCACCACCTGGCCAAGCTGCACTGTGCAGCACCACCTGGAGTGTTGTGATTGATAAAGCCCACTGGTGGGCAACAGTGTCAATAAGATCACATTATACTGCATTTGTGTCTTTCCACCATCCCGGAAGATGGTGTTCAGCTGACCACCAGGTGGAGCACCACCTGGCCAAGCTGCACTGTGCAGCACCACCTGGTCAAGCTGAAGTGTGCAGCTCCACCTGGTCAAGCTGCAGTGTGCAGCTCCACCTGGTCAAGTCGTGCAGCCCACCTGTCAGCTGCAGTGTGCAGCTCCACCTGGTCAGCTGCAGTGTGCAGCACCACCTGGTCAAGCTGCAGTGTGCAGCTCCACCTGGTCAAGCTGCAGTGTGCAGCTCCACCTGGTCAAGCTGCAGTGTGCAGCTCCACCTGGTCAAGCTGCAGTGTGCAGCTCCACCTGGTCAAGCTGCAGTGTGCAGCTCCACCTGGTCAAGCTGCAGTGTGCAGCTCCACCTGGTCAGCTGCAGTGCAGCTCCACCTGGTCAAGCTGCAGTGTGCAGCTCCACCTGGTCAAGCTGCAGTGTGCAGCTCCACCTGGTCAAGCTGCAGTGTGCAGCTCCACCTGGTCAAACAATCATCACCAGGTTTGAGTTTGCAACAAGATTATTTCTAGCAATTTAATGGACTACGAATATAGGGTTGAAAGAGGTGAAACTGACAGCCTTAGTGGACAGAAGGACTTGAGAGAGACTTGATTACGACGTAAATAATTTCACATATAGCTGATAGGACAAAAATAGTCATAGATTTGGTTAATATGACCCAAAAAAAAACAAGTTAAAGAAACAGTTGAACTACGAGGATGTTAGTATTTTGGACACAATGAAGTTCCCACACATATACCCCAACTTACCCGAGGAACAGCTGATTTACAGCAGCTGCACCTGTGTGCAGACAGCAGCAGCAGACTGCAACAGCAGCAGTGGTAGTAACCCTTCACCTACGTATAATAACCCCCAAACCTTCACTTCTGCCACAACCTTCACTTACAACACACACACACACTAATCTCCCCTCTACACTCGTCAACATCCTTCACTAACACGCTAATATAACATAAAGAAGAATGCAAAATAATGTCAGAACTGAGAGAATACAGCGTGTAGAATCACCATGGAAGGCCAGAGTGAGACTAAACCTCACCGGCCGCTCCTCACAACGTTTACTCACCACTCTTCCCTAAAAACATTGCCATATATGCAATTTCTCTAAAGAATTATACCCTGTGTGTTATTCCTTCTGGTCAATGAAGTCTTGCAATGATGACCCAAGTGCAAATTATATAGATTATAGTATGGATGCAACATACAGATGTAAATATATCAAGGACCTCAATGGAAATAAGTCACTGTTATCCTAGATAATTACAGTATGATAATTGTAATTCTGTGTACATGCGCATAATTACAGTATGTATGATAACTGTACTTATGTGTACATGTACCTAAATAAACAGTAAGCAAGTAGCCTAGCCAGGAATAGTAAGCAAGTAGCCTAGCCAGGAACAGTAAGCAAGTAGCCTAGCCAGGAACAGTAAGCAAGTAGCTTAGCCAGGAACAGTAAGCAAGTAGCTTAGCCAGGAACAGTAAGAAAGTAGCTTAGCCAGTAACAGTAAGCAAGTAGCTTAGCCAGGAACAGTAAGAAAGTAGCCTAGCCAGGAACCGTAAGCAAGTAGCCTAGCCAGGATCAATAAGCAAGTAGCCTAGCCAAGAACAGTAAGCAAGTAGCCTAGCCAAGAACAGTAAGAAAGTAGCCTAGCCAGGAACAGTAAGCAAGTAGCCTAGCCAGGAACAGTAAGCAAGTAGCCTAGCCAGGAACAGTAAGCAAGTAGCCTAGCCAGGAACAGTAAGCAAGTAGCCTAGCCAGGAACAGTAAGCAAGTAGCCTAGCCAGGAACAGTAAGCAAGTAGCCTAGCCAGGAACAGTAAGCAAGTAGCCTAGCCAGGAACAGTAAGCAAGTAGCCTAGCCAGGAACAGTAAGCAAGTAGCCTAGCCAGGAACAGTAAGCAAGTAGCCTAGCCATGAACAGTAAGCAAGTAGCCTAGCCAGGAACAGTAAGCAAGTAGCCTAGCCAGGAACAGTAAGCAAGTAGCCTAGCCAGGAACAGTAAGCAAGTAGCCTAGCCAGGAACAATAACACAAGAACCACAATGGAAACAAGTAACTTTGACTTTGTTTGGGTCATCCTGGTCGGTAATTTACATATGATGATTGTACATATGTGTACCTGTACCTAAATATACATACTTAACACAGACTTAGCATGACAACCAGTCAAACATTACAGTCTTCAAGGAATATAACCTGGTGCAATGTGGCAACTGCTGCATAACGTGCAAGACACACGAGATACACTATACAGTGGTAGCAAGCACACGAGGTACACTGTACAGTAGAAACAAGTACAAGGGATACTATGTACACAAGTACAAAGGATACCATGTACACAAATACAAGGGATACATGGATATCAGGAAGTACCTGGTGTTGGGGCTCATTATAAGAACTTGAAACCTACTTAATGGAGTTAGACAAAGCTGTGAATGTTTTATTAAATCTATATTTACTGGTGAGGGTTATCAAGACTGAGGCTCTTGATGATAGACACAGTAATATTGATAATGTATCAAGACTGAGGCTCTTGATGATAGACACAGTAATATTGATAATGTATCATAAGTATATTGATCTATATTGATTGTTGTTGGATGAGAGTTGTATAACACCAGCCAGACCATGTATGTTGTATAACACCAGCCAGACCATGTATGTTGTATAACACCAGCCAGACCATGTATGTTGTATAACACCAGCCAGACCATGTATGTTGTATAACACCTGTAGCCAGCCAGACCATGTATGTTGTATAACACCAGCCAGACCATGTATGTTGTATAACACCAGCCAGACCATGTATGTTGTATAACACCAGCCAGACCATGTATGTTGTATAACACCAGCCAGACCATGTATGTTGTATAACACCAGCCAGACCATGTATGTTGTATAACACCAGCCAGACCATGTATGTTGTATAACACCAGCCAGACCATGTATGTTGTATAACACCAGCCAGACCATGTATGTTGTATAACACCAGCCAGACCATGTATGTTGTATAACACCAGCCAGACTGTGTCAGTAGATGTACACTACCTCAACACCCTCAAGAGGCACAGGAGCTGCAGTTCAGCCACTCAGGCAGCTTTGTATGTTTTGATATTTTAAAAGTACAAAATTTTCTAGATATTTTGTACTAGTTTAGTAATATATATGTTGATGTGGAGCGTCAAACTGAGTATATAGGAGCTTTATGTTGATGTGGAGCATCAAACTGAGTATATAGGAGCTTTAAGCTTCACAATGTTACACTGATTTAATCCTCCAATCATAAATTAACTACGTAGGTTATTAGCAAGAGATAAATTGATTTTTCCATGTTTACCAAACAACAAAGTCTTTAATTTTCTATATAATACTCCTCTTTATCTTTATTAAATCCCAAGATATTGGACGAGTACGGTGTAATAATAATAATATTTTTATTTCTACCAGTACATGATACAACTTATACAGACCATAGGTGACATCAGTGACATACTACTATATAGAAAGCCCCTGGTTATGCTGAGCATTACCTGCAAATTAGGTTAGTTTTGTCCCAGGATGCCACCCACACCAATCCACTAACACCCAGGTACCTATTATTACTGATGGGTGAACATAGACAACCTGTGTAAGGAAACACGCCCAGTGTTTCTACCTTCGCCGGGAATCGAACCCGGACCCTCACCGTGTGAAGCGAGAACTTTAGCCACCAGGCCATCTACTATACATGATACCCACGTCAATCTAATTGTATTTATCTCACACAATCTGACCACCTGTTTCATCATCCACGTTAATGCTACCGGGGGTCAACGTCCCCGCGGCCCGGTCTGTGACCAGGCCTCATGATGGATCAAGGTCTAATCAACCAGGCTGTTACTGTTGGCCGTACGTAAACCGACGTACGAACCACAGCCTGGCTGATCAGGTACACAGATGTCAGCCTCTATAGTGAACAAGACGAACACAGCAGAACACAGCAAATTAACCTAGAAACCAAATTCGAGCGACTCTCATAACCCCTTGAAGAACACTAACTCTAGACATTATTAACAACCTTCCCAGCAACACTGAGATCTTGTCTTGATCTTAGAGTTAACCTTAGCCAAGATCATCCAAAAATCCTAATAAAACACTGACTTGATTACAAGCAATTACCACCACAGCGGCTCACAGCTCCAGGAAACACTATACCAGCGAGCATCACCACTGCTGACTAAGGCGAAGGTACAGTCCCTGGACCCATTATATACCTTTGTAATGTGCAGGTACAGTCACTGGACCCATTATGCATCTCTGTAATCTTTTGACTACCACCCACAGGATGGGTATGGGGTACATAAAGATATTGAACTAGTGACGAAGGTGGTGAAGGTGCAGGAACAACTGGATAAACACAATAAACTTGTCCTTCCTCTCTCCCTTCTACATCTTTTCATTTCCCACTTCAATGTTTACGCAGATCTATCTCCTCTCTTCCCACCTCCATATTTTCTTCTTCAGTCTTTTATTTTGTTTCCTACTTCCTTTCAGCCTGTCTTATCAGGTCCCTCCCTACCATCCTGTCTTATCAGGTCCCTCCCTACCATCCTGTCTTATCAGGTCCCTCCCTACCATCCTGTCTTATCAGGTCCCTCCCTACCATCCTGTCTTATCAGGTCCCTCCCTACCATCCTGTCTTATCAGGTCTTATCAGGTCTTATCAGAGGTTATATTACAGCTTTATACATCATTAGTAAGGCCTCACCTAGATTACGCAGCTCAGTTCTGGTCTCCATATTACAGAATGGACATAAATTCGTTAGAAAACATTCAGCGTAGAATGACTAAATTAATACATAGCATTAGAAATCTTCCTTACGAAGAAAGATTGAAGACCCTAAAATTACATTCACTTGTAAGACGTAGAATGAGGGGAGACATGATCATAAGAACATAAGAACATAAGAAAGAAGGAACACTGCAGCAGGCCTACTGGCCCATGCGAGGCAGGTCCAAGTCTCCCACCGGCTTAAGCCAATGCCCCGACCCAGCCAGGTCAGGTTACATTCACTTAAGGAAGGAGCACGGCATCTGACCTAGTAGCACAAACTAGTCAGGTCCAACTCACACCCACCCGCACCTACTCATATATTTATCTAGCCTATTTTTAAAACTACACAACGTTTTAGCCTCTATAACTGTACTCGGGAGTTTGTTCCACTCATCGACAACTCTATTACCAAACCAATGCTTTCCTATATCCTTTCTGAATCTGAATTTATCCAACTTAAAGCCATTGCTGCGTGTCCTGTCAATACTAGATATTTTTAGCACGCTATTTACATCACCTTTATTTATTCCTGTTTTCCATTTATACACCTCAATCATATCCCCCCTAATTCTACGTCTTTCTAGAGAGTGCAGATTCAGGGCCCTCAGTCTATCCTCATAGGGAAGATTTCTGATACATGGGATCAACTTAGTCATCCTCCTTTGTACGTTTTCCAGAGCATTTATATCCATTCTGTAATACGGTGACCAAAACTGTGCAGCATAATCTAGATGAGGCCTAACCAAGGATATATAGAGTTGAAGAACAACCTGAGGACTCCTATTATTTATGCTTCTTGATATGAAGCCAAGGATTCTGTTCGCTTTATTGCGAACACTTATGCACTGCTGTCTTGGTTTTAGATTACTGCTAACCAGAACTCCTAAATCCTTTTCGCAATCAGTAGTATTAATTAAGATCTACATTATTTAGTTTATATGTGGCATGGTTATTGTCCTGTCCAATATTTAGAACTTTGCATTTATCTATATTAAACTGCATCTGCCACTTCTCCGACCACTGCATCAGTCTATTCAAATCTTCCTGGAGTGCTCTAATGTCCTCATTTGAATGAATTGGACGGCCTATTTTGGTGTCATCGGCAAACTTGCTTATGTCGCTATTTATTCCCTCATCTATGTCGTTTATGTAGATTGTGAACAACAAGGGGCCCAATACTGACCCCTGTGGAACACCGCTTGTGACACTTCCCCACTCTGATTTCTCCCCATTTATGCAAACTCTCTGCTGCCTATTTGTCAACCATGCCTCTATCCAGGAAAAATTTCTCCTCCTATTCCGTGTGCCTTAATTTTCCTCAATAGTCTCTGATGTGGGACTCTATCAAAAGCCTTACTGAAGTCCATATACACAACATCATATTCATTACCATGATCTACCTCCTCAAATACCTTAGTGAACATAAGAACATAAGAAAGGAGGAACACTGCAGCAGGCCTGTTGGCCCATTCTAGGCAGGTCCTTCACATTCCATCCCACCAACAGAATATTTGTTCAACCTAATTTTCAATGCTACCCAAAAATAAGCTTTGATAATTTTATTTACTCATGTGCAATTCCCTCAAATCCAACCCCTTTCACTCATGAATTTATCCAACCTAAATTTAAAACTACCCAAGGTCCTTGCTTCAATAACCCTACTAGGCAGACTGTTCCATTCATCAACTACCCTATTTCCAAACCAATACTTTCCTATATCCTTTCTAAATCTAAACTTATCTAACTTGAATCCATTATTGCGGGTTCTCTCTTGGAGAGATACCCTCAAGACCTTATTTATAACAAGATACCCTTTCTAGACGTCCTCATCCACAAAGTAGATAACAACCTAAGATTTCAAGTTTCCGGAAACCTACAAATAAAAATGACCTCACAATTTCTATTCCAGTCAAGATACTAAGACCAAAGAGGTATCATCATCGAGTTCTTCCTAAGAGCTTACCGAATTTGTAGTCCTGAGTTTCTTGACGAGGAATACATACATTCACCAAACCTTCACTGATTTACATTTTCCTTCCTTTTTCATCAAAGAGTTGCAAGAAAAGAGCTCTTCAGATCATTAATTCTCCCGCGTCAATTCCCCCCAAACAAAGTTATAATTCTTCCCAACAGCCAGGTTGCATCCAACATTTCTAAAGTATTTGCACAAGCTAACACTAGAGTCGCCATCGCTTCCAGTACTTCTATTAAGGATCTAACCAGGACTAGATCCAAGCACCATGAACCAGTCAACGCGGGGTCTACACTATGCCCTGTGGAGGCTGCGACAGAATATGTAGGAGAAACAGCAAGAAACCTCGAGACACGCATCAATGAACACATGAATGCATGCAGAAACGATAACCTGAACAACGCCTGCGTACAACACCGAAATTCCAACAATCATCTCATGAAATTCAAAGACGCCCGACTAGTAATCAAAAAACTAATTTCCGTAGTCGAAAATGCCTTGAATCAGCACTTATCTCTGTTTCTAACACAATTAAACAAAACAAAGGCAGCTTCACCATCTCTGAAGTCTTAGCAAGAATCCTCCTGAAAACAGTAAACCCTACCATCCATAGTCTCTCCTGTTAGTTTAGCACATCGTAGATGTGGAACACTCCTACTGGCCTTTTATATTTCAACCTCCAGCAGAAATATTTGTCTAACCTATTGTTATACTACCCAAGTATTTGTTTTATCACCTTTTACTCACGTGCATATTGATTGTACTACCTTATTGTATTACTTCTACTACTATCTACTACTACTAATACTACTTATATCACTACTATTTCTAACACCACTAGTGTTTTCACCTCACCTTGACAGTATATATATACCAACTATGTCCATTTATCGCTTGTAACGGCAGAAAGCTCCTGGAGGCGAAACGTTTACCACAATAAAATGTCACATTAGTTGCAATTGTGTCCTTTACTTAACATATTTATATCCCTTTATTAATACCCATTTTCCACTTGTATACCTCGATCATGTCTCCCCTCATTCTACGTCTTACAAGTGAATGTAATTTAAGGGTCTTCAATCTTTCTTCGTAAGGAAGATTTCTAATGCTATGTATTAATTTAGTCATTCTACGCTGAATGTTTTCTAACGAATTTATGTCCATTCTGTAATATAGACCAGAACTGAGCTGCGTAATCTAGGTGAGGCCTTACTAATGATGTATAAAGCTGTAATATAACGTCTGGACTTCTGTTGCTAACACTTCTTGATATAAATCCCAGTAATCTATTTGCCTTATACGTACGCTTAGGCATTGCTGTCTTGGTTTAAGGTTGCTGCTTACCATCACCCCCAAGTCCTTCTCGCAATCTGTATGGCTAAGTTCTACGTTATTTAACTTATAAGTGCTTGGGTTATGGACACTCCCGAGCTTTAGAACTTTGCATTTATCTACATTGAACTGCATCTGCCATTTTCTGACCAGGAATTGAGTTTGTCTAAATCCTCCTGTAGTTCACTGACATCTACGTCTGAATCGATTATCCTACCTATCTTCGTGTCATCAGCAATTTGCTCATATCACTAGAAATTCCCTCGTCAAGGTCATTTATATATATTATAACAACAACGGGCCCAAACCGATCCCTGAGGAACGCCACTTGTTACAGATCCCCACTCCGATTTAACCCCATTTATGCACACCCTCTGCTTCCTATTGGTGAGCCATGACTCGATCCATGACAACACTTTTCCCCAATGCCTGAGCAGCCACTTTCTTTAACAGTCTCTGATGTGGTACTCTATCAAAAGCCTTACTAAAATCCAAATAAACGATATCGAATTCTTTATCATTATCAACTGCCTCAAAAGCCCCACTGAAAAAAGTTAACAAATTAGTTGGCAGGAACGGCCCTGTGAATCCATGCTGAGTATCATTAATCAAATTATGCCTATCGAGATGGCTTCTTATGTTATCAGCTATAATCGACTCTAGTAATTTGCCTACAATTGATGTTAGTGAAAAAAGTTATTAAATTTGTAAAACCGTGCTGAGATTCATTGATTAATTTATGCTTTTCAAGATGGCTACGAATTGCCTCAGCAATTATTGATTCCATAAATTTTCCCACTATGGAGGTTAGGCTTATTGGTCTATAGTTCGAAGCTAAGGACCTGTCTCCTGCTTTGAAAATAGGTATTACATTTGCAATTTTCCACTTATCTGGCACCATGCCAGTTTGCAGTGATATGTTGAAAAGATTAGCCATAGGTTTGCTAAGCTCCTCTTTACATTCCTTTAGAACCCTTGCATACAGTTCATCAGGGCCTGGGGATTTGTTAGGTTTTAATTTATCTATTTGTCTAAGGACCATGTCACTTGTGACCCTGATCGTGCATAGTTTACTATCGTCCTGGTCTACATAATTTATTATTTCTGAATATCGCTAGTATCTTCCTGTGTAAAAACTGAGAGGAAGTAAGTGTTAAAAATTCTACACATTTCCTTATCACTGACGGTGAGCTGACCTGAGTAACTTTTGAGTGGGCCTATCTTGTCCCTAATCTTACTTCTGTATACCTGAAAAAATCCTTTTGGGTTAGTTTTCGATCGAGGTATACAAGTGGAAAATGGGTATTAACAAAGGGAATATAAATAAGGTCTTGAGGATATCTCTCCAAGAGAGAACCCGCAATAATGGATTCAAGTTAGATAAGTTTAGATTTAGAAAGGATATAGGGAAGTATTGGTTTGGAAATAGGGTAGTTGATGAGTGGAACAGTCTGCCTAGTAGGGTTATTGAAGCTAGGACCTTGGGTAGTTTCAAATTTAGGTTGGATAAATTCATGAGTGAGAGGGGTTGGATTTGAGTGGGACTCGCGCATGAGTGGGTAAAATTGTCAAAGCTTATTTCTTGGGTAGCATTGAAAATTGGGTTGAGCAAATATTCTGTTAGTGGGACGGATTGTGAAGGACCTGCCTAGTATGGGCCAACAGGCCTGCTGCAGTGTTCCTCCTTTCTTATGTTCTTATGTTCTCCCTACCATCCTGTCTTATCAGGTCCCTCCCTACCATCCTGTCTTATCAGGTCCCTCCCTACCATCCTGTCTTATCAGGTCCCTCCCTACCATCCTGTCTTATCAGGTCCCTCCCTACCATCCTGTCTTATCAGGTCCCTCCCTACCATCCTGTCTTATCAGGTCCCTCCCTACCATTCTGTTTTAGCAGGTCCCTCCCTATCATCCTGTCTTATCAGGTCCTTCCCTACCATCCTGTCTTATCAGGTCCCTCCCTACCATCCTGTTTTATCAAGTCCCTACCATCCTGTCTTATCAGGTCCCTCCCTACCATTCTGTTTTAGCAGGTCCCTCCCTATCATCCTGTCTTATCAGGTCCTTCCCTACCATCCTGTCTTATCAGGTCCCTCCCTACCATCCTGTTTTATCAAGTCCCTATCATCCTGTCTTATCAGGTCCCTCCCTATCATCCTGTCTTATCAAGTCCCTCCCTATCATCTTGTCTTATCAGGTCCCTATCTATCATCCTGTCTTATCAGGTCCCTCCCTATCATCCTGTCTTATCAAGTCCCTCCCTACTATCCTGTCTTATCAAGTCCCTACCTATCATCCTGTTTTATCAGGTCCCTCCCTATCATCTTGTCTTATCAGGTCCCTATCTATCATCCTGTCTTATCAGGTCCCTGTAGATGAATGGTTCAGAGAACCGACAAGTTATTAAATTAGACACATATCAGGTCCCTGTAGATGAATGGTTCAGAGAACCGACAGTTATGATTAGAACATTGACACTTGGGATTTTATTGAACGTTGCCACACAGTGGCTCATCAGTCAAACAAAGTGAAGGTGTAGGAGGAGTTTGGGTTTCAGTCCTCGGCCTGGGTCGATTGTTCAGTCCATCAATCTTGTTGGAAGATTGATGGACTGAACACATCGACTCCAGGCCGAGGGACTGATAACCTCAAACTCCTCTCCACCTTTCTACTTTGTATTGGACTGATGAAGCCACTGTGTGGCGAAACGTTTCCTCAATAAAGATACCCAAGTGTTGCATATGTGTCTAATTTATTATCAGGTCCCTCCCTATCATCCTGTCTTATCAAGTCCCTCCCTACCATCCTGTCTTATCAGGTCCCTATCTATCATCCTGTCTTATCAGGTCCCTCCCTATCATCCTGTCTTATCAAGTCCCTCCCTACCATCCTGTCTTATCAAGTCCCTACCATCCTGTCTTCTTATCAGTTCCCTCCCTACCATCCTGTTTTATCAGGTCCCTCCCTATCATCCTGTCTTATCAGGTCCCTCCCTACCATCCTGTCTTATCAGGTCCCTCTCTACCATCCTGTCTTATCAAGTCCCTACCATCCTGTCTTATCAGGTCCCTCCCTACCATCCTGTTTTATCAGGTCCCTCCCTACCATCCTGTTTTATCAGGTCCCTCCCTATCATCCTATCTTATCAGGTCCCTTCCTACCATCCTGTTTTATCAGGTCCCTCCCTATCATCCTGTCTTATCAGGTCCCTCCCTACCATCCTGTCTTATCAAGTCCCTCCCTACCATCCTGTTTTATCAGGTCCCTCCTTTCATCCTGTCTTATCAGGTCCCTCACTACCATCCTGTCTTATCAAGTCCCTCCCTACCATCCTGTCTTATCAAGTCCCTACCATCCTGTCTTATCAGGTCCCTCCCTACCATCCTGTCTTATCAGGTCCCTCCCTACCATCCTGTCTTATCAAGTCCCTCCCTACCATCCTGTCTTATCAGGTCCCTCCCTACCATCCTGCCTTATCAAGTCCCTCCCTACCATCCTGTCTTATCAAGTCCCTACCATCCTGTCTTATCAGGTCCCTCCCTACAATCCTGTCTTATCAGGTCTCTCCCTACCATCCTGTCTTATCAGGTCCCTCTCTACCATCCTGTCTTATCAGGTCCCTCCCTACCATCCTGTCTTATCAGGTCCCTACCTACCATCCTGTCTCATCAGGTCCCTCCCTACCATCCTGTCTTATCAGGTCCCTCCCTACCATCCTGTTTTATCAGGTCCCTCCCTACCATCCTGTCTTATCAGGTCCCTCCCTACCATCCTGTTTTATCAGGTCCCTCCCTACCATCCTGTCTTATCAGGTCCCTCCCTACCATCCTGTCTTATCAGGTCCCTCCCTACCATCCTGTCTTATCAGGTCCCTCCCTACCATCCTGTTTTATCAGGTCCCTCCCTACCATCCTGTCTCATCAAGTCCCTCCCTACCATCCTGTCTCATCAAGTCCCTACCATCTGTCTGTGACTCGATAAAGCCCACTGCGTGGGCGAAACGTTGTCAATAAAGGATCACATTATACTGCTTATGTGTTTATTTTTCCATTGTGTCGGTATTTTAAGAACATAAGAACATAAGAAAGGAGGAACACTGCAGCAGGCCTGTTGGCCCATACTAGGCAGGTCCTTCACAATCCATCCCACCAACAGAACAATTGCCCAACCCAACCTTCAACTCTACCCAAGAAATAAGCTTTGAAGATTCTACTAACTCAAGTGCGAGTCCCACTCAAATCCAACCCCTCTCACTCATGAATTTATCCAACCTAAATTTGAAACTACCCAAGGTCATAGCTTCAATGACCCTACTAGGCAGACTGTTCCACTCATCAACTACCCTATTTCCAAACCAATATTTTTCCTATATCCTTTCAAATCTAAAACCCAATTTGAATCCATTATTGCGGCTCTCTTGGAGAGATATCCTCAAGACCTTATTTATATCCCCCTTATTAATACCCATCTTCCACTTATATAAGAACATAAGAACATAAGAATGGAGGAACACTGGAAAAATAAACACATAAGCAGTATAATGTGATCCTTTATTGACAACGTTTCGCCCACGCAGTGGGCTTTATCGAGTCACAGACAGATCTACCTGGGAAAATAAGCAACATGGAGATATATATAGGGTACAGTCAGGTGGAGAATGCTGGGTCAGGTGGGAGAAAGCTGCATGTGAGTCTTAAAGAGTGATAGTTAAAAACATAGTGTGACTTAAAGGACCTGCAGTGTACCATTCTTGGAGTTCTAGGTGGGATAGCGTTGAAGAAGTTCTAATAGGTTCAGCTATGTTTAGAAATTGTTGAAGTTGTTGGATATACAGATGGTGATGACTCATCTGTATATCCAGGGGATATAAAATGAGTGATGACTCATCTGTATATCCAACAACTTCAACCAGAAAATGGCTTCTACAAATAGCTGAACCTATTAGCAACATAAGAACATAAGAAAGGAGGAACACTGCAGCAGGCCTGGGCCCATACTAGGCAGGTCCTTCACAATCCGTCCCACTAACAGAATATTTGCTCAACCCATTTTCAATGCTACCCAAGAAATAAGCTTTGACAATCTACCCACCTCATGCGCGAGTCCCACTCAATCCAACCCTCTCACTCATGAATTTATCCAACCAAATTTGAAACTACCCAAGGTCCTAGCTTCAATAACCCTACTAGGCAGACTGTTCCACTCATCAACTACCCTATTTCCAAACCAAACTTTCCTATATCCTTCTAAATCTAAACTTATCTAACTTGAATCCATTATTGCGGGTTCTCTCTGGAGAGATATCCTCAAGACCTTTTTATATCCCTTTGTTAATACCACCTAGAACTCAAGAATGGTACACTGCAGGTCCTTTAAGTCAACTATGTTTTTAATTTATCTCTTCAAACAGGTGTAGTGTCGATATGTGGAAGATGGCTAATGTAATTCCTATTTTTAAAGCAGGGACAAGTCACTACCGTCTAACTACCGCCCAATAAGCCTGACTCAATTGTAGGCAAATTACTAGAGTCAATTATAGTGATATTTTAGAAGCCATCTAGATAACCATAATTTGATTAATGATACCCAGCATGGATTCACGAGGGCCGTTCCTGCCTATCAATTTATTAACCTTCTTCAGTAAAGCTGAGGCTGTTGATCACGATAAAGAATTCGATATTGTTTATTTAGACTTTAGTAAGGCTTTTGATAGAGTACCGCACCAGAGACTGTTAAAGAAAGTGGCAGCTCATGGCATTGGGGGAAAAGTGCTGTCATGGATCGAGTCATGGCTCACTAATAGGAAGCAGAGAGTGTGCATAAATGGGGTTAAATCCGAATGGGGACTTGTAACAAGTGGTGTTCCAGGGGATCAGTCTTAGGCCCATTGTTATTTATAATATATATCAATGACCTTGATGAGGGAATTACTAGTGATATGAGCAAATTCGCCGACGACACGAAGATAGGTAGGATAATTGATTCAAACATAGATGTCATAGAACTTCAGGAAGATTTAGACAAACTTAATTCGTGGTCAGAAAAGTGGCAGATGCAGTTCAATGTAGATAAATGCAAGGTTCTGAAGCTCGGGAGTGTCCATAACCCAAGCACTTAAGTTAAATAACGTAGAACTTAGCCATACAGATTGCGAGAAGGACTTGGGGGTGATGGTAAGCAGCAACCTTAAACCAAGACAGCAATGCCTAAGCGACGTAAAAGCAAATAGATTACTGGGATTTATATCAAGAAGTGTTAGCAACAGAAGTCCAGAGGTTATATTACAGCTTTATACATCATTAGTAAGGCCTCACCTAGATTAGCAGCTCAGTTCTGGTCTCCATATTCAGAATGGACATAAATTGTTAGAAAACATTCAGCTAGAATGACTAAATTAATACATAGCATTAGAAATCTTCCTTACGAAGAAAGATTGAAGACCCTAAAATTACATTCACTTGTAAGACGTAGAATGAGGGAGACATGATCGAGGTATACAAGTGGAAAATGGGTATTAAACAAAGGGGATATAAATAAGGTCTTGAGGATATCTCTCCAAGAGAGAACCGCAATAATGGATTCAAGTTAGATAAGTTTAGATTTAGAAAGGATATAGGAAGTATTGGTTTGGAAATAGGGTAGTTGATGAGTGGAACAGTCTGCCTGTTAGGGTTATTGAAGCTAGGACCTTGGGTAGTTTCAAATTTAGGTTGATAAATTCATGAGTGAGAGGGGTTGGATTTGGAGTGGGACTCCGCATGAGTGGGTAGAATTGTCAAAGCTTATTTCTTGGGTAGCATTGAAGATTAAGTGAGCAAATATTCTGTTAGTGGGACGGATTGTGAAGGACCTGCCTAGTATGGGCCAACAGGCCTGCTGCAGTGTTCCTCCTTTCTTATGTTCTTATGTTCTTATGTTAACTATCACACTACTTTTTTAAAACTCACATGCAGCTTTCTCCACCTGACCAGCATTCCTCACCTGACTGTACCCTATATATCTCCATGTTGCTTATTTTCCAGGTAGATCTGTCGTGATTCGATAAGCACTGCGGGCGAAACGTTGTCAATAAAGGATCACATTATACTGCTTATGTGTTTATTTTTCCATTGTGTCGGTATTTTATACCATTTATTTCCATCGGAGGAACACTGCAGAAGGCCTACTGGCCCATACAAGGCAGGTCCTTATCAAAAACCACCACTACCTAAGAATTTACTCCTGTACTCACGACACTAATCAAACCCAGCCCCCCCACTCAATATATTTGTCCAATCTCTTTAAAGCCACCCAATCATATATTTGTCCAATCTCTTTTTAAAGCCACCCAACATACCTCGATCATGTCTCCCCTCATTCTTCGTCTTACAAGTGAATGTAATTTAAGGTTCAATCTTTCTTCCTACGGAAGATTTCTAATGCTATGAATTAACTTTGTCATTCGTCGCTGAATGTTTTCTAACGAATTTATATCCATTCTGTAAAATGGAGACCAGAACTTAGTCTTAGGCCCATTGTTATTTATAATATATGTGGAACCTGACTTAACTCAGTGAAGACGTGTCTTGTGTGCTCTCTGTCAATCTGAAGAAGATGTCTCTCTTTAGCTACTCTTACCAGCAGCTAAGGAAGA
>WNWK01019478.1:0-37715 GCA_009830355.1 Cherax destructor
GCAATGAAATAAAATTTGTTTGTTTGTTTGTTTGTTTGTATGCCCTCTGGCCCAGCTGCCGATGATCGGCAAGCAGAGAGTGTTGCCTCCAGTTCTTGAAGGGTAAAAAGGCACATTATAAGATTCTTCTCTAAGAGAAGAAAAATCTAAGGGCTTTAACTTGCTGGCAGACTTAGAAGAAACGAACGAGGGGCATAGATGGAGCCCCTGAAATATGCGGACTAGATGATTTCCAATTTCAGTGGCAACAGCAAGAGGGTGTGCTATATCGACACCAGCAACCTGAAGAACAGGAGCCGGGTCGGGGGAGAATTTAACACTTAATTTCCGCACTTTCTTCCAGACTGCACTCATCGAGGAAGCCGAAGTGACAGTAGAAACGTAATCTCGCCAGCAAGTGCGTTTAGCATCACGTATGACACGGCGAGCAATAGCTCTCTTCTGCTTAAAATCAAGGAGTCTCTCTGTGGTTCTGTTATACCGATACCTGCCCCATGCAGCGTGTTTCAAACGTACTGCCCGAGCACAAGTAGGAAACCACCAAGGCACGCACTTCTGAGGATGCTTGCCCGAGGTTTGGGGAATAGAATGTGAAGCCGCTGTGAAGATGGAGGACGAAAAGAGATGTAAAACCTCATCAATGGAGGACGAGGTAGGAACCTCATGAAGGCAACAGTGCAATATAGGTCCCATTTCCCCGGTCAAATTGCCAGCTAATGAAAGTGGAGAAAACAAAGGGGACTTAAGGATGATTGGGAAATGATCGCTGTCATGTAAGTCCGGGAGGACAGACCAGGTGAAGTCAAGGACTGCTGAGGAAGAGCAGATAGAGATCGATCAGGAGAAAGAATGAGTTCGAGGATCAAAATGGGTAGGAGTACACGTATTTAAAACATGGAGGGGAAGAGAAGCAAGAAATACCTCCAACTGAATGCCACAGGAGTCACAGTGCGACCCTCCCCAGAGAAAATGGTGTGCGTTAAAATCACCAAGTAATAGAAGGGGTGGCGTAAGGAAGAAACAGAAAATCAACATCTGGAATAGACAATGCCTGCGAAGGAGAGATAGAAAGAACAGAGTGTATACCACATATTCAAGTGGATACGGGCTGCGGTGTAATGTAAGTAAGAAGGAACATAGAGCTGACGGTATGGAACACCAGTGCGTATAAGAAGAGCACTTTCGTTAAAGGTTCCATAGGAAAAAAGGATCCAATGAATATAACAAATCATAGCCTGAAAAGGGCCTGATAACAGTGGATTGTAATTTGGGTTCTTGCAAACAGACCCCAACATGGGAAAACTGGGAAAGCAACACCTGAAGTTCACCCCGGTTACCCCTGAGGCCTCGGATATTCCACTGCAAATAAGCCATGATTTATGGAGAGAATGATATAAGTGGAAGTGAGAGAAATCTATGGACAAGGGTTAGAAAAGTCCACGTGTGGAGGCAGAGGAAGACCTGTAATCAGAGGAGGAGGATGTTGTGAGGGAAGGGGGGGTTGAGACGAAGAAGAGAGATGAGGAACCTCAGGTGGAGTAGTGTCCGTCATCGGTTCAGTCTCTAATATATTCTGCAATAGCTTCCAGTGTTTCGGAAGTCAAAGATGCAGAATGTGGGACTACATTAGAAATGAAAGAAAAGTGAGCAACTATCGGGGAGTCTATAGTCTGTACTAAAGTAGAGGACGAGGAGATAGAAGAGGAAACTGTAGTAGGGGTTTGGGAGGGGACGGGATGAAGGTAGTGTATGAGGAGGAGGATGAACCTCCGCACACGTTACAGAACTAGTCGGAGGCAAAGAACCTGGCAGTAGGGATTTTTTGCCGGGCTTATGAGAAGGGAGCCGCTGAGGTTTAGGTGAAGGACGAGGACGTGTAGACTCAGAAGTGTGCGAGTGAGTAGAGGAAGGAGTGTGGACAGTATGGGAAGCCGGGTAGGGATCTCGGGCCAAGAACATCAAAAGGATTCGAGACAGGGTGATTGAGGATGAGGCGACCACAGAGGAAGCCATGAGTTGGGACCCCAAAAGCGGGACGACGTTTAGCAATTCGAGAATAGAAATGTGGGAAGTCTCCTGAAGGCGTAGATGAGAGCGGCCATAGCATATGAGAAACCTTCCGCCTCTTTGAGACAACGGATTTCCGCTCATTCAGGTAAACCTGACAACGGCGAGAATACGACGGATGTGCCTCATGACAGTTAAGGCAAGACGGAGGAAAGAGTACAAGAAGAACTGGTATGGTCGTCAGCACCACAGACTGGGCATTCGGCCATGGACCTGCAATATTTCGCTGGATAACCAAAACGCCAGCAGTTTCTACACTGTTGCGGTGTAGGGGTCACCTTTCGAACTTGTAAATGTTGACCTGCAATGTAAATCGAAGGAGGTAGTTCACGGCAGTCAAATGTTAAACGAGCTATATTGCAAGGATAACATCTTCGCTTATTGGCAGGGAGGACAAAAGTGTCAACTTTAAGGATAGGGAGTTCTTGGAGCTCAAGCTGCTCTAAAATGTCATCACCACATGTCTGGAAATTCTGTTGGACAATGGTGTGGGGCAAAATGACAGAACCACAACAAGAATTGAGGGAATGGTGCTTGTCAATAGTAACAGGAGTAGTATCTATGGTTGTAGAAGAAAAAGATCGAGCTTGTAGCATTCTGGACCGTGATGATGCGAGTGCCGCTCTTGAGAGCGTGAAATGAGATGTCTTTACCAACATGGTGTAGCAGAGCCTTACCAATACTATGGTCTGAAACATAGGTATTAGGAGAAGTCGGTCACAGAGTAAAAACTTTGTCCATTGAGTAGTTTGAAACAGAGAGTTTAAGGGAAGTGTGTGACGAGCTGCTCGTTTCTGAGATGAACGAGAAGGAAGTGTCGAATCGTCATGTGTGGGTCTTGGTCGTTTGGGTGTGGGACCGGGGATGGTCCGATGGGAGATGGGCGAGCGATTCGAAAATTGCCGCACCGTCGAGGGAGAAGCCGGAATCAAGGTCAGAGAGGAGCGAAGGTGAGATATGTCAAAAGGGGTCAGAACCTCGGTACCTGAAGCAGGTGACGAACCGGCACAAGCAAGAGGTACAGGGCATGAGAGGTGTCCAAAGAGTTGTCCGTTAACGAGGCAGGGTCAGTACTGGGTGTGGTATCAGGAAGGGGCCCGGGGGTAGTGGGTTCATGGATTGGGTCAGCCATGGTTAGGTTACTTCTTTCTTTTTATTTTTATGAAAAAAAAAGAAAGAAAAGAAAATAAAAATAAAAAAAAGAATAAAAAAAAGGGGGGAACGTGGAGGAATAGCTCCTAGGAGGAATGAAAGTGAGCGTAAATCCCCCTCCGCGCCCAAGAGGACCTCAACACCGCAAGTAGTGCAGACGCTGCATGGAACCCGTGCCATACCCTACCCTTCATGCCAGTAAACCAGCAATCCGGGATAGCAACCTCACATCCACCAAGCCATTTCGGCGGACAAAAGGAGGCGGCCGGATATCCCCCAAAACATACGCCTTCGGTCACCACCCGGAATAACGAAAAAGGGGGCCTCCAGAGATAAAACCCGTGCCCGAAAGATACCCAAGGCCACCCCCCGGGTGGCCGGAGAGGGATCGGGACATCCCCAGGCGATCCAGATTCCACGGCAAACTACACCACTGCCAAGGACCTCAACGGAATGGGATGGACCACGATACCCTTCCCTCTACCTAGGAACTAGAATGCCTGAGGAGAGAAGCTCCCAGGGTAAAACTGGGAAGGAACTAAGGGAGGATGAGGAGGAAGAGGAGGAAAGGGAAAAGGGAGGATGGAGGAGATGGGATAGGGAAGGAGGGATTGGGGGTATGTAGGTTCGGTCTGAGGAAGAAGACCAAAGGTCCAAATCCTCAGACCGACCTTCTTACCTCGTCAAGGAGCCCCCTTAACCCTTTCGGGGTCGGGGGCCGTACTAGTACGTTTACGAGCAGGGGTTGGTGCCGTACTAGTACGCTAAAATTCTAGCGGCCTCAATTTAAGCAGAAAACGTCCCGGTAGGCATAAAATGAAAGAATGGGTCTGTGTGGTCAGTGTGCGCAGTATAAAAAAAATCCTGCAGCACACACTGCATAATGAGAAAAAAAAAACTGACCATTTTTTTTTATTAAAACAGCGACTTTGCAGTCGATTTTTGTATGGTATTTATTGATGTATTCTCGTTTTCTTGGTCTCATTTGATAGAATGGAAGATATATTACAGAAATGGAGATGATTTTGATTGGTATGACAATGACAAGTACCTTGAAATTGAGCTCAAAGTAGCGAAAATGTTCAATTTTTGACGATGTTCAGAGTAAACAAATCACACCATGCATCCAATACACATCAACTGGCGAGTCTTATATTCATGCACAAGTGCTCTGATATTATTTATACCATTTTTACAATGATGCAGTTGTATACATAACAGTAAATCTTCTATTTTTGTGAGAATAAAAATTCAAAATGGAAAGCAAAAGTAATGGAACAGGGGCCTGGAGACGTGGCTAATGAACAGAGAACATGTTATTTTAGTGCCAGGAATGTCTGCCTTGTTTACTCTGGAACCTATTTTGAAAAGGCATCGTTTGAAATTTGTGTGAAATTGGAAAATTGCCATTTTCTCACCACTATTTTGGGTAGATGAAATTGGTAAATAGGTAGTTTCTTCTAGTCATTTGATAGAAGAAATGGAGTTCTAGCGAAATAGCTATAATTTTAGGAGACTGAAACATTGAAATTTGTCGAAGATAGGGCTCGAAGTGGGTGAAATCGCTGATGCGTCAGTGTCATAGATACCGATAACCCGAAAGCATAATTTTGTTAGTTTTCGATCAAATTTCATAATTTTGGTGGCGTTATGATCGGAAAAATTCTCTATCATTTCATTAAAAAAAATTAATTTTTCTTTTTTCCAAAAATTTCGACCCCAGGAACACTTTCCTGAAAGGCCTGTCGACCCCCAAAGGGTTAAAAAGAGTGCCAGTAAAAGACAAAGAAGGGAAGAAACCCCCGGATAGGGACTTGATACCTGAAGTCCTTATGGAAGGTTTCCCCCTTTCCCAAGCAATAATCTCTCATCCCTCTTCCCTCCTCGCCGTCTTCCATACACCAACAAGTCTTCAATAAAGGTAAAAGTTATGTTAAATGTTCATTTATCCATTTCATTAGTCCTTTATATTTATTTTCATTGTTTTCTGTATGTAAACTATAGTTATTCTCTATAAAATGTATTTTTGTTATACTTTTGGGTGTCTGGAACAGATTAATTGGATTTATATTATTTTATTGAAATATTGCTTCAGTTTCGTCAAATTCGGTTTCGTCAGACTTTCTGGAACGAATTAAAGACAAAAATCGAGGTTCCACTATATATAATCATTATACAGTGGACCCTCACTTATCGGCAGTTCCTGTTACCAGCCAACTCGCTTATAGGCCGTTTTTCACTTCCGGTTATCAGCCGTTTGGGACGCATCAACCCGCCGGCGACGCCACTTCTTCACACATATCAAACTCAGTCTGTGTCTCTCTCATTGAGTAAGGAATACTCTGCATGTTCATCCATTCATCCGTTCATTTTGGTGCTTGTTTATTGATTGTGACTGTGAAATAAGCCACCACGGGGCCAAAGAAAGTTCAGAGTGCCAGCCCTTTGGTAAAGGGCTGAGAGGGGAGAATGTGCCTTCTTCAGTGATTCTACGATATGTACGATACTAAAGCAGCAGGAGTCGATAAAGGCTATAGCGCCAGCCAGCGATAAAGTCTTGCATTAACAGTGTAGCAAGTAAGTTAAGCAATTAAGAGATAGAAAAATGACGACACGAAACTTAATTAACTCCTCCATTGTTGTTAAAGGTATATAGGGTGACTGACAATACCACAGCCTCTGTTGCCTTCACCACCACTATGTAAGGCTTATCTTTCAGTGGCCTTTATACACCCAACAACAAACAACACACCACCACTCGTGACATTCGTAATGACACATTTTATTCATTCTAGAGTATATGTCATGTTTCTATGTTTTTAATATTGTTTATTATGTCATATTAGATGAATTGTGATACAGTAGACCGTCATTTAACACAATAGTTACGTTCCTGAAAATGTCGTGTTAGGTAAAACCGTGTTAGATGAACTGAAGAACTTATGGGAAAAATAGGGTTACGTTCCTGGGAGTCCCCAAAAAGCCAAACAACTTCTTTTTAGACCAACAGATCTTACAAAAATAAAAGTGCATATGTAATTGAAGTTCGTTGTCGTGATATATTACTGCTCAAGACTACAAATGCAATAGAAATAATAGTATTTATTACCCTAAATTGTGGGTAATGGTGTTTGTGGATGATTGTGAAGAGAGTGGATATGCATGGTGTGGCCCTACTGGGCTGAGGTGGATGGTTGTTGGTTGTCAACAGAAGTGGATGGTAGAGGTTCTGGTACTAAAGTCAATGGTTGTATTGGAGTGTGCCTAAATGTTGTAATAGATCTATGGGCTCTTTTACCCTACAGTACATTATACAGCTGGGTAAGGCATCATCAGCTGGTCTACACCTAGTTTCAAAGCACTGCTTCTAGATTTGTTATTGTATAATTATACAGTCTCTCCTCACTTAACCCTTTCAGGGTTATTGACGTACTAGTACGCCTAAATTCTAGCGCCCTCAAATCAAGCAGAAACAGGCTGTTAGGCCTAGATGTGATAGAATGGGTCTGTGCGGTCAGTGTGCGCAGTATAAAAATATTCCTGCACCACACAGTGCATAATGAGGAAAAAAATTTGGACCGTGTTTTGGTTTAAAACAGCGACTTTGCAGTCTATTTTCGTATGGTATTTATTGATGTATTCTCGTTTTCTTGGTCTCATTTGATAGATTGGAAGATATATTATAGAATGAGATGATTTTGATTGGTTTGACAACGACAAGTACCTTGAAATTGAGCTCAAAGGAGCGAAAATGTTCGATTTTGACGATGTTCAAAGTAAACAAATCACACCATGCATCCCAAAACACATCAACTGGCGAATCTAATATTCATGCACAAGTGCTCTAATATTATTTATACCATTTTTTCAATGATGCAGTTGTATACATAACAGTAAATCTTCTATTTCTTGTGAGAATAAAAATTCAAAATGAAAAGCAAAAGTAATGTAAGAGGGGCCTGGAAACGTGACTAATGAACAGAGAAGACGTTATTTTAGTGCCAGGAATGTCTGCCTTGTTTATTCTGGACCCTATTTTGAAATTGGCATCGTTTGAAATTTGTGTGAAATTGGCCAAATTGCCATTTTCTGACCACTATTTTGGTACTTGTAATTGGTAAATAGGCGGTTTCTTGTACTCAAACGATAGAAGAAATGGAGTTCTAGCGAAATAGCTATAATTTTAGTTGACTGAAACATTAGAATTTGCCGAAAATAGGGCTCAAAGTGGGCGAAATCGCCGATGCATAAGTGTCATGGCTACCGCTAACTCGCGAAAGCATAATTCCGTTAGTTTTCGATCAAATATCATAATTTTTGTGGCGTTATGATCGGAAAAAGATTCTCTATCATTTCGTAAGAAAAATAATTTTTTTTTTTTTTTTAAATTCTTGGACCCTGAGAATGAGTTTCGAGACCCCTTGGACCCTGAAAGAGTTAACGATGGAGATAGGGACCTAAGACCCTGTCGGTAAACGATTTCGTCACTAATCGAGAATCACTCTTTACGACACTTCAAAAGTGTCACCACCCAAAATTAAAACATTCAGTTTTATGTTTGCTGGGAAATTCCTTTCAATCTGTGTATTATTAACGGTAATATAACGAAATAGGTCAATGACTTACTCGAGATATTCAGGGAAACACCTGCATAGCTGATTACTTAGATTTTTTCTTTTGAATAGGGAAAAGTGATCTTCTATAGTTACCCTTCAGAGTAACGTTCTCGGCATTTTTTTCATCCTCCTCCCTCCACCCTTCAATACCTTTCATATAATGTCAGTTTATCAGCTTTACATATTTATGTTATACTAATATTATTCTGAGAATAAATATGATAGGTAGGTAATATTTATTGATAGTAATAGTGATAATTACAGTGGACCCTTCGAGTTTCGTAAACCCTGGAAATCGTCAGTTATTAAGTATAATATTGTAAGTGCTTGTGGAAGTGTATTTTGGGTCTGAAATAGACTAACCTACTGACATTTTCCTTAAGGGAGTAAATTCTTCGGTAATGGCGCTTGAGCAGACTTCAGGAGTGAAGTTTTTACGAAACTCGGGGTCCACTGTATACAATATTTTATAGTGGGATGAAGTGTCATGAGTTACTGAGACACTGCTGCTTCTCCTTTGTAATGATGCCAAATGCTGAATTAAATACGTATACATATTAGAAAAAAATAAAAATTAAACTCCAACTTGATAACTTTATTTTAACCCTTTCAGGGTCGAGACCTCGATTCTTAACTCTCTCAGGGTCGAAACATTTTCGGAAAAAAATAAATTATTTTTCTTATGAAATGATAGAGCATCTTTTCCGATCATAACACCACCAAAAGTATGAAATTTGGTGGAAAACTAACGGAATTATGCTCTCGCAAGTTAGCAATATCGAAGATATTTACGCACGGCGATTTCGCCCACTTTGAGCCCTATTTTCGGCCAATTCCATAGTCTCAGTCTACGAAAATCATAGCTATTATTGTAGAATTTCCCTTTGTTCTATCGATTGAGTACAAGAAACTATCAATTTACCGATTTCAATTAACCAATAAAGCGGTCAGAAATTGACAATATTGCCAATTTCACACAAATTTCAAAAGATGCCAATTTCAAAATAGGTCAGAATAAACAAGAAAGACATTTCTGGCACTAAAATAACATTTTATCTGTTCATTAGGCACGTCTCGGCTCCTATTGCATTACTTTTGCTTTCCATTTTGAATTTTATTCTCACAAAAATTGAAGATTTTCTGTTATGTATACTACTGCATCATGTAAAAACGGTATAAATAATATAATCCACTTGTGCAAGAATATTAGACTACCCAGTTGATGTGTATTGGACCATGGCGGATTTGATACTCTTGAACATAGGCAAAATCGAACATTTTGCTATTTCGCTCAGTTTCGGTACATTGTCATCATGAAACCAGTCAAAATTATCTCTATTGCTGTAACATATCATCTATTCTATCAAATGAGACTAAGAAACGAGAATACAAGCATAAATACCATACGTAAATAGACTGCAAAGTCGCTGTTTTAAACCAAAAACACGGTCGAGTTTTTTTCCTCATTATGCACTGTGTGTGAGGATTTTTTATACTGCGCACACTGACCGCACAGACCCATTCTCACATCTAGGCCTACCAGCCTGTTTCTGCTTGATTTGAGGGCGCTAGAATTTAGGCGTACTAGTACGTCAAACGCCCTGGTGCGTAAGCCGTACTAGTATGTCAAAAACCCTGAAAGGGTTAATTTGCATAACTCTTATATATGATTAAAGAAAACAATAAAAATGTAAAATACAGTGGACCCCGAGTTTCGAAAAACTTCACTCCTGAAGTCTGCTCAAGTGCCATTACCGAACAATTTATCCTTAAGGAAAAATTCACGTAGGTTAGTCTATTTCAGACCCCAAAAATACTTTTCCACAAGCGCTTACAATATTATACTTACAAATGTACGATTTCGGGTTTACAAACTCGGGGTCCACTGTAACATACAACGAGTTAAGCTTACAGAAAAATACATTAAATTCACCATCTAACATTGTTACGAATTGGGAGGAGCTAAATGAGAGAGGGAGGCGGCAGCAGCATTCAGTGTCTGGCGAGTCGTCATGGGTGTTGGATGTTAGCGTGGCGCTAATAAAATGTTGTATAATTAGCTAATATTAGTAATAAAGGTTATCTATCTATTAATTTATTCCAAATTTATATCAGAAACACGATAAAACCCTAGAACTGTAATAAAGATGCTGAAATGAATAATATATGCCATATTATGTGAGTGGGGTAGAGGTGGAGGCTGCCACTCTGGGATTAGATACATTGTTTACATCGGGGGTAACATGCCTAGATCACTCTTGTCATAAGAAAAACGCAAAATAGCTTTTATTATTATTATTTATAATTTACAATAATAATAATAATAAATAATTAATAATAATAATATTGATGATAATAATAACAACAAGCTCTGGAGTGCTTAATGTCAGCTACCAAACCTATACGAAATACGTATGACATTTACAGCGCCCAGAGTGATTATTAATATAGTATTTTCTTATTACAGTATTATTATTATCACCAACATACCTTGTTCACTGAGTATAATAATTTCTTAAGCTGCCACAAGAGACAAAATGTCAAACACAGACGAACACCAGCTGATCCCTTGACTGTGTATTTTAACCCTTTGACTGTTTCGGTCATATATATCTTATGAGCCACTGTTTCGACATATCTATACGCCTAAATTCTAGTGGCCTCAAATCAAGCAGGAGAAAGCTGTTAGGCCCACATGTGAGAGAATGGGTGCACAGTATAAAAAATCGGGCAGCCAGTGGTGCATTGTGGGAATGCCATTTCAGTAGTCCTTGTTCAGCATGCCAGCGGTAAGAATTATCTGACTCCTTGGCATCTGGGACTCTTCTCTTCCTCAGTGATAGCTCTAACACAGATGGAAGTGTCTCTGAAGAAGAATTTCATGGTTTTGAGGAGTTTGTGACCAAAGCAATGCCAGGATACCGGGAAGAAGGAAGAATAGGGAAGGAAGGAAGGAAAGAAGAGATGAGAGGAAGGGGAAGGAAAGAAGGGAAGGGGAAGGAAAAAGAAGAGATGAGAGGAAGGAAGGAAGAAAGAAGAGATGAGAGGAAGGAAGGAAGGAAAGAAGAGATGAAAGGAAAAAGAAGAGATGAAAGGAAGGAAAGAGAGAGAGAGGAAGGAAGGAAAAAGGGAAGGGAAAAAGGAAGGAAGAAAAAAGGGAAGGAAGGAAGGAAAGAAGAAAGGAAGGAAAGAAGAAAGGAAGGAAAGAAGAAAGGAAGGAAAGAAGAAAGGAAGGAAAGAAGAAAGGAAGGAGAGATGGGAGGAAGGAAGGAACAAAAGAAGTAAGAAAGGAAGAAAAAAAGGAAGGAATGAAGGAAGACAGGAAGGAAGAGATGAGAGGAAGGAAGGAAGGAAATAAGTAAGAAAGGAAGGAAGGAATGAAGGAAGAAAGGAAGCTAGGAAGGAGGTTGTGGGGAAGAAGACATGGGTCCCCTTTTGTGTTGACAGGTTGACAGCAGTGAGGGTGGTGAGTAATGGTATAATATGTCATTTGACAGCTGCCTTACCCTGACTCAGCAAATTTAGATGTCCACACACACACACACAGCTTCAAGTCCTAAGGGAAGTTGATGGAAAGTGTCCAGTCATTATATATGTGTATATATATTATAGAACAAGAGTAATAAACAATTTTTTGCATTGTTGGTTTGTGTAAACAAGTTCTGTAAACAATATAATGATAATAATGTTTGTGCAGTTATTGTGTTGCATACAATGAGTGTATATATGTACACAGCACCTTACTTTGGTCTCACAGGTCACATAAGTTACTTAGAAAAAAAAATATTGGAAAATACAAGAAACCTTCGAATGGGAGTAAATATAAGTGTACCGGTGAGTGGCATGCGCCGCTGTTGCCATACGCGGCTCATTTTCTGTCAACTTTACGCCTACATATTCCGTAAGTATTGATCGCAAAAAAAAAAAAAAATAGGATAAAAACAATCAGAAAAATAATCTTAACATTTTGATAAGAAAAATAATTTTTTTTCGAATATTTTGCGACATGAGAGCACTCAGGATTGGGGGTTGCGACAGTCAAAGGGTTAAGTAAGTTTATTCAGGTATACACAAATACAGTTACATAGATTATCATACATAGCAGCATATGTGTAGGGAACCTAGGATAACCCAAAAAGTCTGACATAGTGACTTATTTCAGTGTACTTCTTCCATTTTCCTCTTGTTTTTCCTCTTCCAAGTGCTGCTGCACGTCTATTGTGCACCCATAGTACAAGATAGAGTTATAAGTGCAGCAGCACTTGGAGGAGGAAAACTACAAGAGGAAAATGGAAGAAGTACAAAACAAATTCACAGTATAAAGGGATCAGCTGGTTTGTTCGTCTGTGTGTTTACATTATCTTTTCTCGTGGCAGCTAAATTAAGAAATGATTAAACTCAGTGAACAAGGTATGTTATGGTGGTAATAATAATAATGATAATAATAATAATAATAATTAATAAAGATTAAGATTTATTTCTTGTAATAACAATCGCTCTGGAGTGCTTTAAATGTCAGCTATGAAACCTATACAGTGCTGCTGCACTTCTATCTTGTACTATGGGGTACATAATCAAGTTAAAATTTGTACAAATATGGGGTCTTGGAGACTTTAAAAGCTAGTGTACTGAGTGGCTGTAAGAAGGAGATTGAGATGCGTGACCCAAGTTCTCATACAGCATACAATTTTTTTAACGTCGGAGAGCCCGTCTTAACTCAGAGTCGTCGGTAACGAGTACGTCATTAAGTGAGGAGAGACTGTACTATTACTATCAATAAATAATATCTACCTATCATATTTATTCCAGGATAATATTAGGTATAACATAAATAATGTAGAAGCATGATAAAGATGCATAAATTAATAAAAACTGACATATAGAGAGGTATTAAAGGGTGGGCGGGGCTATGAGAGAGGGAGAAGGTGCAAGCATTGTCTCAGTTGCTCATGGACCACCATGGCATGAGGACATGTTAGCTCACGGCACTATAAAATATTGTAAAATAATACTATTACAGTGGACCCCGAGTTTCGTAAAACTTCACTCCTGAAGTCTGCTCATGCCATTCAGCAATTTACTCCCTTAAGGAAAAATTCACGTGGTTAGTCATTGCAGACCCCAAAAATACACTTCCACAAGAACTTACAAAATTATACTTACATAATTGCGATTCGGGTATTCGTAACGAGGGTCCACTGTACTATCAATAAAGTTATCTACGTACAGTATTATATTTATTCCAGAATAATATTAGATACAGCATAAATAACGCAAGCATGATAAAGATGGTCAAATTAATAAAAACTGATATTATATAGAGGTATTAACCTTTTCAGGGTTTTTGACGTACTAGTACTAATAAATTCTAGCGCCCTCAAATAAAACAGAAACAGGCTGGTAGGCCTAGATGTGAGAGAATTGATCTGTGCGGTCAGTATGCGCAGTATAAAAAAAAATCCTGCAGTACACAGTGCACGAGGAAAAAAAAACTCCGACTGTTTTTGGTTTAAAACAGCGACTTTGCAGTCTATTTTCGTATGGTATTTATAGTTGTATTCTTGTTTTCTTGGTCTCATTTGATAGAATGAAAGATATATTAGAGAAATAGAGATAATTTTGATTGGTTTCTCGATGACAACTACCTAGAAATTGAGCGCAAAGTAGCAAAAATATTCGATTTTTGCCGATGTTCAAGAGTAAACAAATCATGCCACACGTCCAATACACATCAACTGACGAGTCTAATATTCTTGCACAAGTGCACTGATATTATTTATATAATTTTTACAATTATGCAGTAGTTTATATAACAGAAAATCTTCTATATTTTGAGAATAAAATTTCAAAATGGAAAGCAAGAGTAATGTAAGAGGGGCCTGGAGACGTGACTAATGAACAGATAAAATGTTATTTTAGTGCCAGGAATGTCTGTCTTGTTTATTATGGACCCTATTTTGAAATTGGCATCTTTTGAAATTTGTGTGAAATTGGCAATATTGCCAATTTCTGACCACTTTATTGGGTAGTTGAAATCAGTAAATTGGTGGTTTCTTGTACTCAATCGATAGAACAAATGGAATTCTAGAATAATAGCTATGATTTTAGTAGACTGAGACATTGGAATTGGCCGAAAATAGGGCTCAAAGTGGGCGATATCGCCGATGCGTAAATATTTTCGATACCGCAAAATTTGCGAGAGCATAATTCCATTAGTTTTTCACAAAATTTCATACTTTTGGTGTCATTATGATTGGCAAAAGATGCTCTATCATTTCAAAAGAAAAAAATAATTTTTTTTCCGAAAATGTTTCGACCTGAAAACGAGTTAAGAATCGGGGTCTCTCTCAGCCTCAGTTACTCATGGACCACCATGGCGTGTGGAGGTGTGAGCTCACCACACTAAAATATTGTATAATAATACCTATTATTACTATCAATAAGTTATCTACCTATCATATTTATTCCAGAATAATATTAGGTATAACATAAATAACGTAGCAGCATGATAAAGACGCCCAAATTCAGTCAGTCAAGTCATTCAGTAAGTCAGTCAAGCCATTCAGTAAGTCAGTCAAGCCATTCAGTAAGTCAGTCAAGCCATTCAGTAAGTCAGTCAAGCCATTCAGTAAGTCAGTCAAGCCATTCAGTAAGTCAGTCAAGCCATTCAGTAAGTCAGTCAAGCCATTCAGTAAGTCAGTCAAGTCATTCAGTAAGTCAGTCAAGTCATTCAGTAAGTCAGTCAAGTCATTCAGTAAGTCAGTCAAGTCATTCAGTAAGTCAGTCACTTGCAGGAACACTTGTATGCTTACTGGGTGCCATGACTGCTTGGCAGATTTATCAAAATGCGATGAAAATGAGAAAATGTATGTAAATAAACAGCGAGCTTCCCGGTTATTGCTGTCCTGCACGCATATGAACCAAACTGAAGGCTGGGAGGCTGGTGTGGGTGGGTGAGGGTGGCAGGTGATAGCAGTAGGTCTCCCCCACTGACTCAATGGTGTAACCCACCGCAGGCGACCGCGTGCTCAAAATTTTTTACAATCCCGCGAACCGTGTAAAGTTAATTTTACGTAGTGTTAGATAAAAATGTGCCGCAATTCTTCAATCATGCAATACCCAAATCGTGCCACATAAACTTGTGCTAAATGACGGTCTACTGTAGATAAATAAGCTGCAGTGTTGATATTAGTGTCATATTGAAGGACTATCTTGTCCTGTCTCCAAACAAACTCTTGGCGCTGCCACTACTAGCCACATATGTAATGACATATTTTATTCATTCTAGAGTGTACGTATATGAGGTTTCTATGTTATTTATATTGTTTATTATGTCATATTAGATGAATTCTGATAGATAAATAAGCCGTATAGAGTTAATATTAGCATCATATTGATAGAGTATTTTGTCCTGTCTCCAAACAATACTCTCCTTCTGCCTTCAATAAAGGTATGTAATAGTGATTTAAATATTCATTTATCCATTTCTTTAGTCATTTTATTTAGTTCTCATTGTTTTGTGTATGTAAAACTATAGTTAATCTTAAAAAAAAAAATGTTTTGTTGTTTTTTTGTCTGGAACAGATTAATTGTATTTACATTAATTCTTATGTTAAATATTATTTCGCTTTTAGGCCGAGCTTCTGGAATGGATTACGGCCGATAAGCGAGGGTCCACTGTAACTATATTCTTCTCTGGGCCACTCTACTTTGGGAAGAGCTGGCTGTCGAGGTAAAAAAAAAATTCTATTCATAGGGAAATGTTAAATTGTAAGCTTTTATAGGACCTAAAAAAAAAAAAAAAAACTGGAGACAATCAGGTTTGATCCACTGTGTTACTCCCCTGGCCTCAAAACACCTTACATAATTGCTCGAAGAACAATAATTTCTCAAACTTAATCTAGTGCAAATGTTGAAACTTCTCATATATGTATAAACCTGTTATAATAAATGCAACCTAATCTAACTTTGTTTCTACAGCATTACTAAATAAAGAAATCCATTCTCATGTACTCTTGTACTCCTTGTAACTCATCTAATGACCATATAAATTGTTATTACAACACAAATAATTGATTTGATTTGTTTGATCTGATTTAATAAATTGCATCTACCTGGAGTCTACCTGGAGAGAATTCCAGGGGTCAACGCCCCCGCGGCCCGGTCTGTGACCAGGCCTCCTGTTGGACCAGAGCCTGATCAACCAGGCTGTTACTGCTGGCCGCACGCAGTCCAACGTACGAACCACAGCCCGGCTGATCAGGTACCGACTTGAGGTGCCTGTCCAGTGCCTGCTTAAAGACAGCCAGGGGCTTGTTGGTAATTCCCCTGATGTATGCTGGGAGGCAGTTGAACAATCTTGGGCCCCTCACACTTATTGTGTTGTCCCTCAACGTGCTAGTGGCACGCCTGCTCTTCATTGGGGGATGTTACATCGCCTGCCGAGTCTTTTGCTTTCGTACGGAGTGATTTTTGTGTGCAAGTTTGGTACTAAGCCCTCAAGAATTTTCCATGTGTATATAATAATGCATCTCTCCCGCCTGCGATCTAGAGAGTACAGGTTTAGGAACTTCAAGCGTTCCCAGTAGTTGAGGTGGTTTATCGCACTTATGCGTGCGGTGAAGGTTCTCTGCACATTTTCAAGGTCAGCAATTTCACCCGCCTTGAAAGGTGCAGTTAGTGTGCAGCAATATTCCAGCCTAGATAGAACAAGCGATCTGTAAAGTGTCAACATGGGCTTGGTATCCCTGGTTTTGAAGGTTCTCATTATCCATCCTGTCAGTTTTCGAGCAGATGCAATTGCTACATTGTTATGGTCCTTGAAGGTGAGATCCTCTGACATGATCACTCCCAGGTCTTTGACATTAGTTTTTCGCTCTATTGTGTGGTTGGAATTACAGTGGTACCTCGACTTACGATATTTTTTCATTCCAGAATGCTGTTCAAGTGCCATTACCAAACGAATTTATCCCCATAAGGAATGATGTAAAATAGACTAGTCCTTTTAGACCCCCAAAATTACACTTACAAAAGCATTTAAAAAAATAAACTTACATAAAAGGGTGAGTTTGGGGACCATCGTAAGTCGAGGTACCACTGTAGTTTTGTACTCCGATGAGATTTTAATTTCTTCACGTTTTCCGTATCTGAGTAATTGAAATTTCTCATCATTGAACTTCATATTGTTTTCTGCAGCCCATTTAAAGATTTGGTTTATGTGTGCTTGGAGTCTTGCAGTGTCTTCAACGGTGGACACTGTCATACAGATTCGGGTGTCATCTGCAAAGGAAGACACAGCACTGTGGCATATATCCCTGTCAATGTCTGATATGAGGATGAGGAATAGGATGGGAGCAAGTACTGTGCCTTGTGGAACAGAGCTTTTCACAGTAGCTGCCTCAGACTTTACTCTGTTGACTACTACTCTTTGTGTTCTACGTGTTAGGAAATTATAGATCCATCTACCAACTTTTCCTGTTATTCTTTTATCACACATTTTGTGTGCTATTACACCATGGTCACACTTGTCAAAGGCTTTTGCAAAATCTGTGTTATATAACATCTGCATTCTGTTTATCTTCTAGAGCATCCAGGACCTTGTCGTAGTGGTCCAGTAGTTGGGACAGACAGGAGCGGCCTGCTCTAAACCCATGCTGTCCTGGGTTGTGCAATTGATGGGTATCAAGATGGGTGGTGATCTTGCTTCTTAGAACCCTTTCAAAGATTTTTATGATATGGGACGTTAGCACAATTGGTCTGTAGTTCTTTGCTATTGCTTTACTGCCCCCTTTGTGGAGCGGGGCTATGTCTGTTGTTTTTAGTAGCTGCGGGACGATCCCAGTGTCCATGCTCCCTCTCCATAGGATGTTAAAAGCATGTGATAGGGGCTTCTTGCAGTTCTTGATGAACACAGAGTTCCATGAGTCTGGGCCTGGAGCGGAGTGCATGGGCATGTCATTTATTGCCTTTTCGAAGTCATTTGGCGTCTTGATGATGTCAGAAAGACATGCGTCTGTCAAGTTCTGTGGCACTCTCATGAAAAAATCATTTAGGTTTCCGATTTTCAGTCTGGTTAGTGGCTCGCTAAAGACTGAGTCATACTGGGATTTAAGTAACTCACTCATTTCCTTGCCGTCATCTGTGTAGGACCCATCCGGTTTAAGTAGGGGCCCAATACTGGTTGTTGTTCTCGACTTTGATTTTGCATAGGAAAAGAAATACTTAGGGTTTCTTTCAATTTCATTTATGGCTCTTAGTTCTTCCCGTGTCTCTTGATTCCTATAAGATTTCTTTAGTTATAATTCGATGTTTGCTATTTCTCTGACTAGTGTCTCCCTACAGATTTCAGAGATATTGGCCTCCTGTAGCCGCTCCGTCATTCTGTGCCTTCACCTGTATAGGGAGCGCCTCTCTCTTTCTAGTTTGCATCTTCTCCTCCTTTTCCTTAACCCTTTGGGGGTCGACAGGCCTTCTCAGGAAAGTGTTCCTGGGGTCGAAAATTTTTTGAAAAAAAAAAAATAATTTTTTCTTATGAAATGATAGAGAATCTTTTTCCGATCATAACACCACCAAAATTATGAAATTTGATCGAAAACTAATGGAATTATGCTTTCGCGAAGTTAGCGGTAGCCATGACACTTACGCATCGGCGATTTTGCCCACTTTGAGCCCTATTTTCGACATATTCCAATGTTTCAGTCTCCTAAAATTATAGCTATGTCGCTAGAACTCCATTTCTTCTATCGATTGAGTACAGGAAACTGCCTATTTACCAATTTCATCTACCCAAAATAGTGGTCAGAAAATGGCAATTTTCCAATTTCACACAAATTTCAAACGATGCCAATTTCAAAATAGGGTCCAGAGTAAACAAGGCAGACATTCCTGGCACTAAAATAACATGTTCTCTGTTCATTAGTCACATCTCCAGGGCCTTGTTCCATTACTTTTGCTTTTCATTTTGAATTTTTATTCTCACAAAAAATAGAAGATTTACTGTTATGTATACAACTGCATCATTGTAAAAATGGTATAAATAATATCAGAGCACTTGTGCATGAATATAAGACTCGCCAGTTGATGTGTATTGGAGGCATGGTGTGATTTGTTTACTCTTGAACATCGTCAAAAAACGATCATTTTCGCTACTTTGAGCTCAATTTCAAGGTACTTGTCATTGTCATACCAATCAAAATCATCTCTATTTCTGTAGTATATCTTCCATTCTATCAAATGAGACCAAGAGAACGAGAATACATCAATTAGAATGATAACAAATTCTCACTCCAGGCAACATACTCCACCAATATTCAAAAACCTAAACTTACTCACCATACAAGACATCCATACTTTTTACTGTGCCTATTACATACATAGAACACTCTATGCAAATATTAACCCACCACTCAAACTTCTCCTTACCAATTTTAACAGGACACATGACCATAACACTAGACACAGATCACTCCTTGATATTCCCCGTGTCCATCTAACACTATGTAAAAACTCAATGCATATAAAAGGCACGAAAATTTGGAATTCATTACCTGTCATTGTCAAAGAAACCCTACCTGTACCCCAATTCAAAACGATGCTAAAAAACCACCTTCTCACCCAAAGCTAATTGCTCAATATCAAACATTCCCAACAAAGTAGAATAATCACTTAACGTAAAAACCTGACTAATCAATTGAATGTAAAACCTGTTATGAATATTACATACTTAGCTAATTATTTCCACAACACTTACATTATAATGACCACGTAAACTAACTGCAATGTAATTAATTGTTTTAAATTATTATCTCACTCAATTACAGTGGACCCCCGAGTATCGTAATTAATCCATTCCAGGAGCTAGTACTTAACACAAAGTTTTCGAAATTCGAACCATTATTTCCCATAAGAAATAATGTAAATACAATTAATCCGTTCCACAAAAAAATATTCACATATAAAATAATTAAAAACAATATATATATATACATTAACTTACCTTTATTGAAGAGTTGCAGGCATCTGGAAGATAGAGTAATGAGTAATGAAAGTCCTCTTGGGCATTTTCTTCCAAAACAGGCCTGTTTCATCACAATTAAACACTTGTTGGGGGAGGAATTCTTCAGCCTCTACGAAGGGAAATCCCCACTCCCTGCATGCCTGCTACACTCCCTGCATGAAAGCTACACTCCCTGCATGCCTGCTAAACTCCCTGCATCAATGCTAAACTCCCTGCATCAATGCTAAACTCCCTGCATCAATGCTAAACTCCCTGCATCAATGCTAAACTCCCTGCATCAATGCTAAACTCCCTGCATCAATGCTAAACTCCCTGCATCAATGCTACACTCCCTGCATCAATGCTACACTCCCTCCATGAATGCTAAACTCCCTGCATGAATGCTACACTCCCTGCATACCTGCTAAACTCCCTGCATGAATGCTACACTCCCTGCATACCTGCTAAACTCCCTGCATGGCTGCTACACTCCCTGCATGAATGCTAAACTCCCTGCATGAATGCTAAACTCCCTGCATGAATGCTACACTCCCTGCATGAATGCTAAACTCCCTGCATGAATGCTACACTCCCTGCATACCTGCTAAACTCCCTGCATGGCTGCTACACTCCCTGCATGAATGCTAAACTCCCTGCATGAATGCTACACTCCCTGCATGCCTGCTACACTCCCTGCATGCCTGCTACACTCCCTGCATGAATGCTACACTCCCTGCATGAATGCTACACTCCCTGCATGAATGCTACACTCCCTCCATGAATGCTACCACAGGGGTGCCACTAGGAAGCTTCTTTGGACCCATGGTGACTTATTTCACAGTGACAATCACTAAAACAACCAAAAAAAACACCAAATGTAGTGTGAATGTTTGAAAGAGCGCGCTAGGTAATGTTCTCTTAATGGTAAACAACGCTTCACTGGCGGCGTCCTGCGTCCCGCGCAGGCGCGGAGCAGGCGGACAGGTCTAATACGTTACGAAACACGAGCGGTTTTACGATTCTCGAAGTCGTAAAAAGCTTACGAAACACGATGTTTACGAAGTAAGAACCTTACGAAACTCGGGGGTCCACTGTAGTTGCATTGCTACAATTAATTGATATGTTCAACTTATATTCAAACTTTATAACTTAGATATGCAACTTTACTTATTTTATAAATTATCAACCATAACTTTTTATCGTGTAGTCTAGAATTAAGTAGTCCTAAGAATGCCCGCAATGCACAGCATATTAGGGGCTTTTGGCATGTACATCTCATTAATAACTAAGTATGTAATAACTATGTATAACTATGTCTACCATATATAATTGTACAGTGTCTCAATAAAGTATTATTATTATTATCAAGGCACTTCCCCCTCAATGTGACATATTGGTATACTGTAAATTATTTTGAAATGGAATGTATCATGAAATGTTTCTGAGAAATTTTATAAACAATTTTACTCAATGGTGGAATTAAATTTTAATTTAAGATTATTTCAGCAAAATCAACAGGCACTTATGCAGTACAGTATTACAAATATATAAAAAATTAAATTATACATTGTAGGAGATTTAAAAAATCTCAGGAATGGGAGAGAGGGGAAAAGAGTGAAGGGGGAGGAGGCTGGAGGAGGAGGGGGAGGAGGGAGACGAAGAGGAGAAGGGGAGAGGAGAAGGAGGGAGAAGGGGAGAGGAGGAGGGAGAAGGGGAGAGGGGAGGAGGAAGGATGGGGAGGAGGAGGGGAGAATGGAGAAGGAGACAAAGCAAGGATATAACTCACCTTCTGCCACTTAAGAAGATCACCACCTTTACCACAGCCCATATCTAGCACACAAACTGGATACCCATCAACCTGACGATCTCTGATCTGTTCTAAGCAGTAATTTATGAGATAACTTTTAATCCAATTGTTAGAGTTCCTCATAAAAAATATACGGCTTTTACTTCTGTCTTGCAAGCCTTTGTCTACAATGTTGTTGTAGTGTTTTGCAACTACTTTACCTGTAAATAAAGAAAGGTTGTGCTACTTTTTCTACTTAAATGAACGTATATTAAATTTGTTTGAACAGTTACATAAACCATACTAGAATATTAACAAAGAACATGAATATATATTAAAAGCAAAATTTCCATAGGTTCATGTTGCCTTCCATTAAGCTTTAATGGGTTAGCAGAGAGAGAAAACTTCAAATGGCATTCTCTGAACTTTAAAAACAAATTAACAGTTATGGTAGTTATTATGTCACCCGAGATAATTGATTTTACAATTACAGTATATTTATCTTAAGACAGACAGTACTTCCCTTTAAAAAGTCTCCAAAACACAAACGTGTTATTAATTTCTATACTCTCTACAGTACCAGAACTCAATATGGTCACAACACTCACAGCAAAAAGCTAATGCATAATACTAAGTCCACAACAATTCAGATTATGTCTGGAATCTTAAGTTATTAGATTTTATTCTTTACTAAACTACATTTTGAAGTATGAAAATCAGCTTTCTGCGATATGGACCACAGGGACCCACACTGGTCATATCTATCTGTACCTACTACTCACCTCTCACAGCCCCAGTGTGACTTTGTAAATGGTTCAAGTCAGACCGAAACGTTGTCGTAAACTCCTCTCTCCTATGTGTGGGTTATCTGTGTATAGCCCCAGTAAGGTCTGAGATGCTCTATTAAGCCTTCATTCGCCTTCGCTCAATGGTCGTTAGCCCAATATTTTGTTGAGCAGGTGCCAGTTGAGGCCCACATGACTCACCCCAATCCAGTAGGCATCTGGAAACAAGATAGTACTGGGGAAGGAGATGGAAACCAGGGCTTCCTATCACAGAAAGAAAGTTCCTTTTCATACTTCAAAATGCAGTTTTCTGCTGTGGGACCACCTACATTGGAACTATGCCAACTGCATCCAAAATGGAGAAGGCAGCGGTCAAGTGGGCTAGTAACAAAAGGGGCATGAACCTGGTATAGGGACTCAAGAAGAGCTTGGGCGATTTCCTTGGACACTTAAAAAGTTATTATAGAAGAAGCATTAAGAAGATTTCCATATCCAGCTAGAGCCAGACCCAGCACTGGAATGCAGTAAGTATAAATACAGAATATACTGGGCGGATTGTCTAATAAACCATTAAAAACATCAGACAGAGGAACCTAGGAGTCATTGATAAAACATTATCATTGAAGATCGTATGAATGAAATAGCAAAACTTCTATGCAATACTAGCCTGTTAATACAAAGTTGGAGAAAATGCTGAAAAAAGCTGCCCATAAGTTAAACCAAAATTTGAATATGAAGATGCATTTAAGACCATATAGACAAGCTGGGGAAAAAAAAAAGAGCTACAACTTAGTTCTCTAAACTAAAAAAAAAAAAATATGAGCTACAAAGAAAAGCTGAAAGTATTGGAAATACGTACCATCTTCGGGCAATACAAGCAAAATAGGAGTCATGATAACCCCATATAAAATAAGATTATAAAAAGGATATGATAGACTATAATTAAGATCTAGCACCATCAACAGGTTGAACAAATACATATAGACACCAAAAGGATACTAGAAACCTCATCTTTGCAAAGAGTGATAGACTAATGGCATGGGTTATAAGAGGAGCTAGAAGTACTTCAACCATTAGAAATTTAAAACCAAAAAACCTTATTTTAGATTAAATATTAACAGGGCACCACAAGCTCAGCCCTGCTCTTGAAGCTACAAATATGTAGCAGGTAAATAACAAAAAAGGCACAATACCGTGACTGGAACAATACACACACAACCCGCACATAGAATCGAGGAGCTTACGACGACGTTTCGGTCTGACTTGGACCATTTACAAAGTCACACTGTGACTTTGTAAATGGTCCAAGTTGGACTGAAACGTCGTCGTAAGCTCTCTCTTCTATGTGCGGGTTGTGTGTGTATGTAGCAGGTAATTACAGTGGAACCTCGGTTTTCGTATGCCCTTGTTTGTATGTAAAACTATAGTTATTCTCTATAAAATGTATTTCTTGTTAATATTTTTGGGTGTCTGGAACGGATTAATTGGATTTACATTATTTCTTAAGGAAAATATTAACAAATAATACATTTTATAGAGAATAACTATAGTTTTACATACAAACTAAGGCAAAGGAAAACCGAGGTTCCACTGTACTAAAAGGTAACTAATGTAGATAACTGCCATGTAATTGAGACAAAAGCAAAAACAGGCATTATGAAGAATACAGACTGGGAGATACAATACTAAAATAATTAAGGAGAAAGTTTTATGCTAGTTTTCACTTTGTGACTAATCTTTACCTTTGTTTACCATTTTTGCCATACATGTGTGTTTTAGCAAGCATTTAGCTGTTAAGTTTGGCCAATTTATTTTTTTTCAAGGAAGCCTTTTAAGCACAGGTGCTGAATACAGTGTCTCTCTTGTTTTCTGGAAGACACAAGAAAATGATGCCAGTATTTGGTACTATTATTTAATACATGTATGGAAGAGGGTAAGGTACCTAGGGACTGGCAGAGAGCGTGTATTGTTCCTTTGTATAAAGGCAAAGGGGACAAAAGAGAGTGCAAAAATTATAGGGAAATAAGTCTGTTGAGTATACCAGGTAAAGTGTATGGTAGAGTTATTATTGAAAGAATTAAGAGTAAGACGGAGAGCAGAATAGCAGATGAACAAGGTGCCTTTAGGAAAGGTAGGGGGTGTGTAGACCAAGTGTTTGCAGTAAAACATATAGGTGAACAGTATTTGGATAAGGGTAAAGAGGTTTTTGTGGCATTTATGGATTTGGAAAAGGCATATGATAGGGTGGATAGGGGGGCAATGTGGCAGATGTTGCAGGTGTATGGAATAGGAGGTAGGTTACTGAAAGCAGTGAAGAGCTTTTATGAGGATAGTGAGGCTCAGGTTAGAGTGTGTAGGAGAGAGGGAGATTATTTCTCGGTAAAAGTAGGCCTTAGACAGGGATGTGTGATGTCACCGTGGTTGTTCAATATATTTATAGATGGGGTTGTAAGAGAAGTGAATGCGAGGGTCTTGGCAAGAGGTGTGGGGTTAAAAGACAAAGAATCAAATACAAAGTGGGAGTTGTCACAGTTGCTTTTTGCTGATGACACTGTGCTTTTGGGAGATTCTGAAGAGAAGTTGCAGAGGTTGGTGGATGAATTTGATAAGGTATGTAAAAGAAGAAAATTGAAAGTGAATATAGGAAAGAGTAAGGTGATGAGGATAACAAAAAGATTAGATGACGAAAGATTGGATATCAGATTGGAGGGAGAGAGTATGGAGGAGGTGAATGTATTCAGATATTTGGGAGTGGACATGTCAGCAGATGGGTCTATGAAGGATGAGGTGAATCATAGAATTGATGAGGGGAAAAGGGTGAGTGGTGCACTTCGGAGTCTGTGGAGACAAAGAACTTTGTCCATGGAAGTTAAGAGGGGAATGTATGAGAGTATAGTTATACCAACACTCTTATATGGATGTGAAGCATGGGTGATGAATGTGGCAACGAGGAGAAGGCTGGAGGCAGTGGAGATGTCATGTCTGAGGTCAATGTGTGGTGTGAATATAATGCAGAGAATTCGGAGTTTGGAAATTAGGAGGAGGTGCGGGATTACCAAAACTATTATCCAGAGGGCTGAGGAGGGGTTGTTAAGGTGGTTCAGACATGTAGAGAATGGAGCGAAACAGAATGACCTCGAGTGTATAAATCTGTAGTGGAGGGAAGGCGGGGTAGGGGTCGCCCTAGGAAAGGTTGGAGGGAGGGGGTAAAAGAGGTTTTGGGTGCGAGGGGCTTGGATTTCCAGAAAGCATGCGTGTCCGTATTTGATAGGAGTGGAGACAAATGGTTTTTAATACTTGACGTGCTGTTGGAGTGTGAGCAAAGTAACATTTATGAAGGGATTCAGGGAAACCGGCAGGCTGGACTTGAGTCCAGGAGATAGGAAGTACAGTGTCTGCACTCTGAAGGAGGGGTGTTAATGTTGCAGTTTTATAACTGTAGTGTAAAGCACCCCTCTGGCAAGACAGTGATGGAGTGAATGATGACGAAAGTTTTTCTTTTTCGGGCCACCCTGCCTTGGTGGGAATCGTTCGATGTGTTAATAAAAAAAAAAAAAATATTGTGAATGGCAAAATTTTAGTTACTTCCCCGAATAACTTTTCCTTTAAACATAAGAGTACAGCTAAGTTAAGCAAGAATCGTTTCATTCAACCACTGGAAAACCTTGTCATTACTGGTAAAAATGAATTTTTTGGCCTACAGATGCCATTTACAAACTACATATAATCCCCTGAGGTAAGATGCTAAAATTGTTGCTTACTTTGATTATTTTTCATGGCTTCAAAACTATAATGTCAGCACAGATTTAAGAACATAAGAACATAAGAACATAAGAAAGGAGGAACACTGCAGCAGGCCTGTTGGCCCATACTAGGCAGGTCCTTCACAATCCGTCCCACTAACAGAATATTTGCTCAACCCAATTTCAATGCTACCCAAGAAATAAGCTTGACAATTCTACCCACTCATGCGCGAGTCCCACTCAAATCCAACCCTCTCACTCATGAATTTATCCAACCTAAATTTGAAACTACCCAAGGTCCTAGCTTCAATAACCCTACTAGGCAGACTGTTCCACTCATCAACTACCCTATTTCCAAACCAATACTTTCCTATATCCTTTCTAAATCTAAACTTATCTAACTTGAATCCATTATTGCGGGTTCTCTCTTGGAGAGATATCCTCAAGACCTTATTTATATCCCCTTTGTTAATACCCATTTTCCACTTGTATACCTCGATCATGTCTCCCTCATTCTACGTCTTACAAGTGAATGTAATTTTAGGGTCTTCAATCTTTCTTCGTAAGGAAGATTTCTAATGCTATGTATTAATTTAGTCATTCTACGCTGAATGTTTTCTAACGAATTTATGTCCATTCTGTAATATGGAGACCAGAACTGAGCTGCGTAATCTAGGTGAGGCCTTACTAATGATGTATAAAGCTGTAATATAACCTCTGGACTTCTGTTGCTAACACTTCTTGATATAAATCCCAGTAATCTATTTGCCTTATTACGTACGCTTAGGCATTGCTGTCTTGGTTTAAGGTTGCTGCTTACCATCACCCCCAAGTCCTTCTCGCAATCTGTATGGCTAAGTTCTACGTTATTTAACTTATAAGTGCTTGGGTTATGGACACTCCCGAGCTTCAGAACCTTGCATTTATCTACATTGAACTGCATCTGCCACTTTTCTGACCACGAATTAAGTTTGTCTAAATCTTCCTGAAGTTCTATGACATCTATGTTTGAATCAATTATCCTATCTATCTTCGTGTCGTCGGCGAATTTGCTCATATCACTAGTAATTCCCTCATCAAGGTCATTGATATATATTATAAATAACAATGGGCCTAAGACTGATCCCTGTGGAACACCACTTGTTACAAGTCCCCATTCGGATTTAACCCCATTTATGCACACTCTTTGCTTCCTATTGGTGAGCCATGACTCGATCCATGACAGCACTTTTCCCCCAATGCCATGAGCTGCCACTTTCTTTAACAGTCTCTGGTGCGGTACTCTATCAAAAGCCTTACTAAAGTCTAAATAAACAATATCGAATTCTTTATCGTGATCAACAGCCTCAAAAGCTTTACTGAAGAAGGTTAATAAATTAGATAGGCAGGAACGGCCCTCGTGAATCCATGCTGGGTATCATTAATCAAATTATGGTTATCTAGATGGCTTCTAATAATATCAGCTATAATTGACTCTAGTAATTTGCCTACAATTGAGGTCAGGCTTATTGGGCGGTAGTTTGACGGTAGTGACTTGTCCCCTGCTTTAAAAATAGGAATTACATTAGCCATCTTCCACATATCAGACACTACACCTGTTTGAAGAGATAAATTAAAAATGTTAGATATTGGTTCACAGAGTTCCATTTTGCATTCCTTAAGAACCCTTGCAAAAGCTCATCAGGACCCGGCGATTTATTTTGTTTCAGTCGGTCCAGCTGTTTCATAATCATTTCGCTAGTGACTGTGATATTACATAATTTATCTTCTTCTGGGCCTCTGTAAAAATTAATTACTGGGATATTATTAATGTCTTCCTGTGTGAAAACCGAGAGAAAATAATTATTAAAAATAGAGCACATATCATTCTCCTTGTCAGTAAGATGCCCAAAGTTATTTTTAAGGGACCTATCTTATCCCTAACTTTTGTTCTATAAACCTGGAAAAACTTTTGGGTTAGTTTTTGAATCCCTAGCAACTTTAATTTCATAGTCCCGTTTAGCTTTTCTTATTCCCTTTTTAACGTCCCTCTTAATGTCAGTATACTGATTTATAAGATGACCCTCACCTCCTTTTATGCGCCTATAAATTCCTTTCTTCTGCCCTAAAAGATATTTGAGCCTATTATTCATCCATTTTGGGTCATTTCTACTTGATCTAATTTCTTTATACGGGATAAATGTTCTTTGGGCAGCCTGTATAGTGTTAAGAAAACTGTCATATTGATACCTCTCTTCTTCACCTCAGTCCACAGTTGATAAGTGTTCTCTAAGTCCATTATAATCTGCTAAGCGAAAATCTGGGACCATTACTGAATTATACACAATCCCTGTGTGAGGCATTGTTTCATTTAGTCTCTCTTCCTGTCAGTTCCTTATTTTTTACACTTGATGGCTCAGGAATAGCATAATTTGACTCTGGTACAACCTTTTAATAAAATACTTGCTGGCACTGTCCAGCTCATTATATGCTCTCCTGGCATCTGACATTATTTCAGATTTACACCATTTTCCTTTCCTCTTGGTCCCTTTTTCCCCTCTACATATATCTATTTTCATTTGCCTAATCAGGAAAATCTAAACAACACAAGAAATTTAATTTGGACAAATTTCATTTACTCTTCATCTTCAACAGGCATTAAATCACTTATCTTCATGTTACAGTAGTTATATATTATCTAATTATAGTAAAACTCATGAAAATATATGAAAATCAAGGCCTTGGAGCTGGGAATAGGTTACTCTGGTCACCAGATGACAGCAGCTATTGAATGGTATAACACAGAAAATGATGAACACGACACAACACCCAAGTGTTGCACATGTCTTATCAGCAGCTACTGAGCTCAAACTTTCTCTTCACATCCTGGAGTTTACCTGGAGAGAATTCCGGGGGGTCAATGATTCCACGGCCCGGTCTGTGACCAGGCCTCATTGTCGTGTGGGTTCTTGATGATGGATTTGGTAATACTAAACACAAACGCAGCTTAGTTGGTAACGTATATTAGTGATAATAATGGGAGAACACTCAGAGCTGCCTTCGCCTGACCTACTCTGCTATCCTGTCTTGAACTGAGGCTAGTGAGCGAGAGATGCTCACAGCATTCAAAGGGTGACCTATGACATAGCTAAGTAAGCAGAAAGACTAGTAACGGACAGTGATCATGTGAAAGGCTTGTGACTCACTAACGGTTGGTAAGATACAAAATACTACTACTGACATCATGGTGAATTAGGGTCTGATCAACCAGGCTGTTTCTGCTGGCCGCACGCAGTCCAACATACAAACCCCAGCCTGGCTGGTCAGGTACCGACTTTAGATGCCTGTCCAGTGCTTGTTTGAAGACAGCCAGGGGTCTATTAGTAATCCCCCTTATGCATGCTGGGAGGCAGTTGAACAGTCTTGGGCCCCTGACACTTATTGTGTTGTCTCTTAATGTGCTAGTGGCACCCCTGCTTTTCATTGGGGGGATGTTGCATCGTCTGCCTAGTTTTTTGCTTTCATAAGGAGTGACTCTTGTGTGCAAGTTTGGTACTAATCCCTCTAGGATTTTCCAAGTGTATATAATAAGGTATCTCTCCCGCCTGCATTCTAGGGAGTACAGGTTTAGGAACTTCAAGCGTTCCCAGTAATTGAGGTGGTTTATCGCAGTTATGTGCGCCGTGAAGGTTCTCTACACATTTTCTAGGTCAGCAATTTCACCTGCCTTGAAAGGTGCAGTTAGTGTGCAGCAATATTCCAGCCTAGATAGAACAAGCGACCTGAAGTGTCATCATGGGCTTGGCATCCCTGGTTTTGAAGGTTCTTATTGTCCATCCTGTCATTTTTCTAGCAGATGTGATTGCTACGGTGTCATCGTCCTTGAAGGTGAGATCCTCTGACATGATCACTCCCAGGTCTTTGACATTAGTTTTTTGTTCTATTGTGTGGTTGGAATTTGTTTTATACTCCGATGAAATTTTAATTTCCTCACATTTTCCATATCGGAGTAATTGAAATTTCTCATCATTGAACTTCATATTGTTTTCTGCAGCCCATTTAAAGATTTGGTTGATGTCTGCTTGGAGTCTTGCAATGTCTTCAATGGTGGACACTGTCATGCAGATTCGAGTGTCATCTACAAAGGAAGACACAGCACTGTGGCTTATATCCCTGTCTATGTCTGATATGAGGATGAGGAACAAGATGGGAGCAAGTACTGTGCCTTGTAGAACAGAGCTTTTCACCATAGCCGCCTCAGACTTTACTCTGTTGACTACTTTGTGTTCTACTTGTTAGGAAATTATAGATCCATCTACCAACTTTTCCTGTTATTCCTTTATCACACATTTTGTGTGCTATTACACCATGGTCACACTTGTCAAAGGCTTTTGCAAAGTCTGGGTATATAACATCTGCATTCTGTTTGTCTTCTAGAGCATCCAGGACCTTGTGTAATTGTGTAATTGTGTAATTGATGGTTATCTAGATGAGTGGCGATCTTGCTTCTTAGAACCCTTTCAAAGATTTTTATGATATAGGACGTTAGCGTTATTGGTCTGTAGTTCTTTGCCAATGCTTTACTGCCCCTTTTGTGGAGTGGGGCTATGTCTGTTGTTTTTAGTAACTGCAGGACAACCCCAGTGTCCATGCTCCCTCTCCATAGGATGTTAAAAGCACGTGATAGGGGCTTCTTGCAGTTCTTGATGAACACGAAGTTCCATGAGTCTGGGCCTGGGGCGAAGTGCATGGGCATGTCATTTATCGCCTTTTCGAAGTCATTTGGCGTCAGGGTAATGTCAGATAGGTTTGCGTCTACCAAATTCTGTGGCACTCTCATAAAAAATTCATTTAGGTCTTCGACTCTCAGTCTTGTTAGCGGCTTGCTAAAAATTGAGTCATACTGGGACTTTAGTAGCTCACTCATTTCCTTGCTGTCATCTGTGTAGGACCCATCCCGTTTAAGTAGGGACCCAATACTGGATGTTGTTCTCAACATCTGTGAGATCTCAGTACACATCCTGACAAATTCAAAAAGGCTATCAGCGACCAGCATGAAGGTCAACTTAAACAATCTAGTGAAAATCATCCATTTAGTTACAATAGTGTCAGTAACTGTGCACTCTGTCTTCCCTACTTCATGTAATAAAAACAGAATGGGTGTCTTATGCTTTATGCGATATAGGTTCATTTTCTAAAGTGATATTGCATCTCTAAATGTGAATAGATGTCCTTTGATATATGCATTCTCTATGTGATATATGCATTCTCTATGTGATATATGCATTCTCTATGTGATATATGCATTCTTATGTGATATATGCATTCTTATGTGATATATGCATTCTAGACACACAGAGAGTAAATTTCTAGGTCTCCACCTAGACTGCAACCTAAAATTAAAATCTCACATACAGCAAATATCCAAGAAAGTCTCGAAAACAGTAGGAATCCTCTCAAAGATAAGGTGCTATGTACCCCGATCAGCTCTCCTTGCACTATACCACTCACTCATCTACCCCTTACCTCACCTATGGTATTTGTGCATGGAACTCAACCACAGCAAATCACCTTAAACCTTTATCAACCCAACAAAAAACTGCAGTGCGATTGATTAAACTCCTGTAATAGACAGTATACTCCTCCGTTTTTCAAGAGTCTTAACTTACTCAATATACAAAACATAAACACTTAGTGTTGTGCCTACTACATGCACAAAACACTATACGTACTCAAATACAGTGGTCCCTAGGTTTTCGTGCATCTCCAAACTCGAACATTTATGTAAGTGTATTTTCATAAGTGCTGTTGCCAGTGTACGTATTTTTGGGGGTCTGAAATAGACTAACCTACGTGACATTATTTCTTAAGGAAGTAAATTCGTTCGGTAATGGCACTTGAGCAGCATTCTGGAACGAATTTTCGGTGAAAACCGAGGGACCACTGTATAAACCCACCTCTCAAACTCATACTTACTAACTACAACAGAACACACAACCATAATACAAGACACAAATCACTCTTTGATGTCCCTCGTGTCCATCTCTCCCTGTGCAAAAATGCTATGCACATAAAGGGCCCGAAGATCTGGAATTCATTACCAGAACACACTAAAGGACCCCTACCTGTAAATCAATTTAAGGCCCTACTTAGAAATTTCCTCATTACTCAAAATTAACCAGAAAAGCTGTACCTTTTACTCAAGCAACACAAAAAGAACCAATGATCTCTCAATTTCAATATTGAATATATTTTGCTGATGATTTCACAACCATGTACTCATTACTTTAAAAAACTGGATGTTCAAATTTCATTGTTCTGAATAGTACTAAATTGTAATACAGTGAACCCTCGCTATTCGAACACTCCAAAACTCACCCTCATTCCAGAATGCTGTTCAAGTGCTGTTACCAAACGAATTTATTCCCATAAGGAATGACGTAAATTAGATTAGTCCATTTCAGACCCCCCAAAAATACACTTATAAAAGCACTTACAATAATAAACTTACATAAAAGGGTGAGTTTTGGTGTGTTCGAATAGCGAGGGTCCACTGTACTTCATATAGTAAATTGATAAATTTGTTCTATTGTAAAACTGTAATGCTTCAAAATTGTAATGTTCAAATTTCATTGTTTAAATACTCAATTGTACTTCATATTGTAAACTGTTTACTGTAATTTTTACCACTTAATCTGTTATAGCCTAATTAATCTTAAGTTAATTTTAAGTTTGCCCGAAATGATATGCATACAAAGGGCTTTTGGCATGTACACTCAACTACTATAGTACAACTATGTATCATGTCAAAATAAAAAATTATTACAGTGGACCCCCGCCTAACGAACACCCCGGAAATCGTACAATTATGTAAGTATAATATTGTAAGTGCTTGCGGAAGTGTATTTTTGGGGGTATGAAATAGACTAACCTACGTGACATTATTTCTTAAGGAAGTAAATTCGTTCGGTAATGGCACTTGAGCAGGCTTCTGGAATGAATTTTGTTCGTTATTATTATTATTATTATTATTAGATAACGGAAGATTGGATATCAGATTGGAGGGAGAGAGTATGGAGGAGGTGAATGTGTTCAGATATTTGGGAGTGGATGTGTCAGCAGATGGGTACTGTATATGAAGAATGAGGTGAATCATAGAATTAACGAGGGGAAAAAGGTGAGTGGTGCACTGAGGAGCTTGTGAAGACAAAGAACTTTATCCCTGAAAACAAAGAGGGGAATGTATGAGAGTATAGTTATACCAACACTCTTGTATGGGTGTGAGACATGGGTTGTGAATGTTGCAACAAGGAGAAGGCTGGAGGCAGTGGAGATGTCGTGTCTGAGGGCAATGTGTGGTATGAATATAATGCAGAGAATCCGTAGTTTGGAGATTAGGAGGAGGTGTGGGATTACCAAAACTATTATCCAGAGAGCTTTGGAGGGGTTGTTGAGATGGTTTGGACATATAGAGAGGATGGAACAAAATAGAATGACTTCGAGAGTGTATAAATCTGTAGTGGAGGGAAGGCGGGGTAGGGGTTGGCCTAGAAAAGGTTGGAGGGAGGGGGTAAAGGAGGTTTTGTGTGCGAGGGGCTTGGACTTACAGCAAGTGTTCGTGAACGTGTTAGATAGGAGCGAATGGAGACAAATGGTTTTTAGGACTTGATGTGCTGTTGGAGTGTAGGCAAGGTAACATTTATGAAGGGTTCAGGGAAACCGGCAGGCCGGACTTGATTCCTGGAGATGGGAAGTACAGTGGAACCCCGGTTAACGAACACCCCGGAAATCGTGCAATTATGTAAGTATAATATTGTAAGTGCTTGTGGAAGTGTATTTTTGGGGGACTGAAATAGACTAACCTAAATGACATTTTTTCTTAAGGAAGTAAATTCGTTCCGTAATGGCACTTGAGCAGGCTTATGCAATGAATTTTTTTCGTTAACCAGGGTTCCACTGTACAGTGCCGGCACTCTGAAGGAGGGGTGTTAATGTTGCAGTTTTGTAGTTGTAGTGTAAGCACGCCTCTGGCAAGACAGTGATGGAGTGAATGATGATGAAAGTTTTTCTTTGTCGAGCCACCCTGCCTAGGTGGGAAATGGCCGATGTGTTAATAAATAAAAATAAATTATGGTGCATAAAATTCATTCACATAAAGCAAATTTGAATAATGCAGATCCAATATAACATGTAACACATGGGAGGTTTATTCTCGGATTTAGCAAATTCACATTTTTTTACTGTTTACCCAAAACAAAAATAACCCATACGTAGGTGAACGAAACTTATGAAGATGTTTGGGTTCATCTGGCACCATTAACAAGTCAATGGTCTAGCTAATTTAGACTCGTTAATGCTCCATGTCAGACCGAAACGTTGTCATAACTTTCATAAGATTTGGCAGGCGATGTAACATACCACTGGTACACTAAGAGAAAACACAATAAGTGTCCGGGACCCAAGACTGTTCAACAGCCTCCCACCAGCCATAAGGGAAATTACCAATAGACCCCTGGTTATCTTCAAGAGGGAGCTAGACAGATACCTAAAGTCAGTGCCATATCAGCCGGGCTGTGGTTCGTACGTTGGATTATGTGCGGCCAGCAGTAACAGCCTCGTTGATCAGGCCCTGATCCACCAAGAGGCATGGTCATAGACCGGGCCGCGGGGGTGTTGATCCCCAGAATGCCCTCCAGGTAGACTCTAAGTAGGTCCAGTCATGGTATTGTGCCTTTTTATTCTTTGATGTTTACCCAAAATAAATAATCTTCCCACACAAGCACCAAAAGAAAAAGAATTTTGTTGAAAACTTAAAAAAAAAAAATAATCAAATATTCAATCATAACCCACCTCACTTCACCACTAACCAATCTGCCTGTTTTCATTTGGAGTGAAGTACACATTATGAATCTGTGAATACAGTAGGACCCCCATTGGGTGGATACATTCCAAGGACCTGCCGTGGATACAGAAACTGTGGATAGTTCCAAACTTTATATATTCAAGTCCTATACATACCTATTTTAAAGTTTAATTGATAAATTATGCACAATAAGTGGAAAATTATCACTTTTTTCACTGATGGGAAGAACTTCACGGCTTCTCTTAGGCTTTGAAGAACCGCCAGCTTCTCTACTTTTGTGCTTTGGGGCCATTATTATGCAAAATTAAGAGGCATTTTTGGGCCACAGTAAACCGTGGATAACTGAAACTGCAGATACCGAATCAGTGGATATGGGGGTTCTACTGTACATATTTCCCTACAACTCTTTTTTTTTTTTTCCCCTCCCTCCATCCTTGGCCCCTGACTTTGTGTCAGAACACTCCAACTTCATTTAGCCGGGTTACCATTGTCTTCTGACTTGGAGCAACACTTCAATTTAAAACCAAAAATAGGATTTTACTCAAAATACACTCATTGGATTTCCAACATTCAAATCTATTTTCTTTCTTATACTGTATATCTCAGCATAACCAACTTAGTTGAAATTTAGGAAGACATGGTTAAAATATCAAAAGGTGCTGGGCTTGGGTGATCACACAGGAGTGAATTTATACCATAGCAAATTATTGGTAGAAATGGGGTAACTGCATAAAATTAAATTCACATAAAGCATAAAGTAATCAAAAAGTATTCACAAAGTTTTCAAATGAATTTCTCAGTGAATTTTGAGTGCATACAAAACTGAGACCATTACAGTGGAACCTGTTTTCGTATGCTCCAGCTTGCATGTAAAACCACAGTTATTCTCCATCAAATGTATTTTTTGCTAATATTTTTGGGTGTCTGGAACGGATTAATTGCATTTACATTATTTCTTATGTGAAATACTACCAAAAAATACATTTTATAGAGAATAACTGTGGTTATACATGCAAGCTGGGGCATACAGACACTCCTAAGACTGGGAGCCAAGGCCGGGTCACCATCTGGAAAAGACCCAGTTCAGGAGAGTACCGGCGAATCAAGATGATGATGATACTGTACATACCAAGACCACTAGCATCCTCTTCACGAAGTCGTTTTGCTGAATGAGTGAGCGAGTCATCCATTTTTATGATCTGCAACAGGAATAAGATTATTATTATTATTATTATTATTATTATTATTATTATTATTATTATTATTATTATTATTATTATTATTATTATTATCATCAGAAAATGTTAAACCCATAGGCATTGAGGTTTTACAGTAACATAAATGAGTACTCTGGTTTCATCCAAAGGAAAGGAAGGCTCTAATTTCTTGGAACAAGAGTCATTCACCAGCATAAATGTCCCACTTGAAGGGAAAAAAGTATAAGATCTTTAAAAAGAGAAATACTACAATATTAAATTATAACATGAGTTCTTTTATTCAAAAGGGTTACAACAAAGGGTGTTTTCTATAAAAAGAATTTTTAAGTGTCACTCAGGTGACAACAGCACTTTTAATTCATAAGCCTATCAAACAATTGGCACATACTGGGCAGTCTTCCTCCTACCAAGCCCTTCTCACTCATATAATCCAACCTATTTTTGAAGCTACCAAAGATGCTAGCTTTGATCTCTACTTGTTTGAACAAGCCATAGCACAGCAGGTATCAGGCATTTAAAACTTGTTCAACTTGACAGTTATACTACAACTTGTGAGAGGTAAACACAGTATAACTGGCACACTTGACTCCCAATATAGTACACATTCAATCTGTGATGTCACAGTGCCTACCAGTGCCTCCAGGTATACTCCAGGTGCCTACCAGCTAACTCTTAAACAATGTCATGAAGATTACATCTGTTCATCATAATACTATGATCTAACAAAAACTGAAACAGTTTACAAATAATCTAAAATAAGATGGTGAGAGCCATCCACCAGAACAAGTAGGATAGGATAATTACAAAACATGGAAATACAAAAGTGGCAGATAAAGCAAATTTGCTAACAATAATTGTCTGAAATGTCATCTTTCAAATTTTGTAAAGGTTAGGAACAAAAACTAAGTGTTGTACTGAAGAAAGTGAATAATTTTATAGTGTCCACAGTAGGTAGCAAGACTTCAATTATTATTATTAATATTACATTCAAGGGGAACTGCTAAACCTGTAGAGGTCATAAAGAATTCTAGATGCTGCGAGATAATCAGGTTCAATCCAAGGAAGGGGAAGATAGCTCCAATTCATTGGTTCAAAAGCCATTCACTGAAGTCAAGTCACTTCCTTTAACCCTTTCAGGGTTTTTGACGTACTAGTACGGCTTACGCACCAGGGCATTTGACGTACTAGTACGCCTAAATTCTAGCGCCCTCAAATCAAGCAGAAACAGGCTGGTAGGCCTAGATGTGAGAGAATGGGTCTGTGCGGTCAGTGTGCGCAGTATAAAAAAAATCCTGCACCACACAGTGCATAATGAGGGAAAAAAAACTATGACCGTGTTTTTGGTTTAAAACAGCGAATTTGCAGTCTATTTTCGTATGGTATTTATGCTTGTATTCTCATTTTCTTAGTCTCATTTGATAGAATAGATGATATGTTACAGAAATAGAGATAATTGACTGGTTTCATGATGACAAGTACCTTGAAACTGAGCGCAAAGTAGCGAAAATGTTC
>WNWK01019479.1:0-37712 GCA_009830355.1 Cherax destructor
AGGAAGGAAAAATAGCTGGCAGGAAATGACAGAAATTGTACACCAACTGCAATAATTTATGGAGGGGAATCACAGTCAATGGCCTCCACTCCATTACAACAGATATTAGTGCCAGGAAAAAAAGACCTTCCCCCCATACCACCAATCCAATGACATTCATCTTTTCTAATATACAGGGTCTAAAGCCAGCAACAAACAACAAGGTACCTTACATTCGTGGACTGCTTACAGAGTCAAATGCTGTTTGCGGCTTTCACAGAGACCCACATAAGAGATCACTTGGACAATGAAATATGGATCCCAGGCTACAACCTATACAGGTGTGACAGAGTGAACAGGCAAAAAGGGGGGGAGGGGTTGGCCTGTATATCACAGAGTCACTTATATGTTCAGAACTACTAAATGCCTCAAATGATGTAGTTGAAGTATTAGCAATAAAGATCGAGAAACAAACCCTGGTCATCGTGGTTGTCTACAAGCCCCCGTATGCAACGTCCCAACAATTCCAGGAACAGCTTCTGAAAATTGACCACTGTCTGGAAAATCTTCCAGCTCCTGCCCCCAACATCTTGCTACTGGGGGATTTCAACCTCAGGCACCTAAAATGGAGGAACATTGCAAACAATGTGGTAGCAGAGATAACACCAGGAGGCAGCTCAGATGAAAATTCACACATGCATGAACTTTTAAATCTCTGCACCAAGTTCACCTTAAACCAGCAAATAGTAGAGCCCACAAGATTAGAGAATACCCTGGACCTCATCTTCACCAACAATGATGATCTGATACGAAATGTCATCATATCAAAAACAATATACTCAGATCACAACATAATAAAGGTCCAGACATGCATGCGGGGAGCCTCAGATCAACAAAATGTAATCAGCCACGAGGGAACTTTCTCCAAATTCAACCTCAATAACAAAAACATAAGGTGGGACCAAGTAAACCAAGTCCTAAATGATATAAACTGGGAAGATTGCCTAAGCATCACGGATCCTAACCTATGTCTAGAACAAATTAACTCTGGGGCACTCGAGGTTTGCTCAAGGCAAATTCCCTTAAGGAAAAGGAGGAGAAGATGCAAACTAGAAAGAGAAAGGCGCTCCCTATACAGGCGAAGGCAACGAATAACGGAGCGGCTACAGGAGGCCAATATATCTGAAATACGTAGGAGACACTAGTCAGAGAAATAGCAAACATCGAATTAAAACTAAAGGAATCTTACAGGAATCAAGAGACGCGGGAAGAACTAAAAGCCATAAATGAAATTGAAAGAGACCCAAAGTATTTCTTTTCCTATGCAAAATCAAAGTCGAGAACAACAACCAGTATTGGGCCCCTTCTTTAACGGGATGGGTCCTACACAGATGACAGCAAGGAAATGAGTGAGTTTCTTAAGTCCGAGTATGACTCAGTTTTTAGCGAGCCACTAACCAGACTGAAAATCGAAAACCTAAATGATTGTTTTTATGAGAGTGGCACAGAACTTGACAGATGCATGCCTTTCTGACATCACCACGACGCCAAATGACTTCGAAAAGGCAATAAATGACATGCCCATGCACTCTGCTCCAGGCCCAGACTCATGGAACTCCGTGTTCATCAAGAACTGCAAGAAGCCCCTATCACATGCTTTTAACATCCTATGGAGAGGGAACATTGACACTGGGATCGTCCCACAGTTACTAAAAACAACAGACATAGCCCCACTCCACAAAGGGGGCAGTAAAGCAATAGCAAAGAACTACAGACCAATTGCACTAACGTTCCATATCATAAAAATCTTTGAAAGGGTTCTAAGAAACAAGATCGCCACCCATCTAGATACCCATCAATTGCACAACCCAGGACAGCATGGGTTTAGAGCAGGCCGCTCCTGTCTGTCCCAACTACTGGACCACTACGGCAAGGTCCTGGATGCTCTAGAAGATAAACAGAATGCAGATGTTATATACAAAGACTTTGCAAAAGCCTTTGACAAGTGTGACCAAGGTGTAATAGCACACAAAATGCGTGATAAAGGAAAAACAGAAAAGTTGGTAGATGGATCTATAATTTCCTAACATAAAGAACACAAAGAGTAGTAGTCAACAGAGTAAAGTCTCAGGCAGCTACTGTGAAAAGCTCTGTTCCACAAGGCACAGTACTTGCTCCCATCCTATTCCTCATCCTCATATCGGACATTGACAGGGATATAAGCCACAGTGCTGTGTCTTCCTTTGCAGATGACACCTGAATCTGTATGACAGTGTCCACCGTTGAAGACACTGCAAGACTCCAAGCAGACATAAACCAAATCTTTAAACGGGCTGCAGAAAACAATATGAAGTTCAATGATGAGAAATTTCAATTACTCAGATACAGAAAACGTGAAGAAATTAAAATCTCATTGGAGTACAAAGCTAATTCCAACCACACAATAAAGCGAAAAACTAATGTCAAAGACCTGGGAGTGATCATGTCAGAGGATCTCACCTTCAAGGACCATAACAAAGTAGCAATTGCATCTGCTCGAAAAATGACAGGATGGATAATGAGAACCTTCAAAACCAGGGATGCCAAGCCCATGTTGACACTTTACAGATAGCTTGTTCTATCTAGGCTGCACACTAACTGCACCTTTCGAGGCGGGTGAAATTGCTAACCTTGAAAATGTGCAGAGAACCTTCACCGCACGCATAACCGCGATAAACCACCTCAATTACTGGGAACGTTTGAAATTCCTAAACCTGTACTCTCTAGAACGCAGGCTGGAGAGATACATTATTATATACACATGGAAAATTCTCGAGGGTTTAGCACCAAACTTGCACACAAATATCACTCCCTACGAAAGCAAAAGACTCGGCAGGCGATGTAACATCCCCCCAATGAAGAGCAGGGGTGCCACTAGCACGTTGAAGGACAACACAATAAGTGTCAGGGGCCCAAGATTGTTCAACTGCCTCCCAGCATACATCAGGGGGATTACCAACAAACCCCTCGCTGTCTTCGAGCAGGCACTGGACAGGCACCTAAAGTCGGTACCTGACCAGCCAGGCTGTGGTTTGTACGTTGGACTGCGTGCGACCAGCAGTAACAGCCTGGTTGATCATTCTCTGGTCCAACAGGAGGCCTGGTCACAGACTGGGCCGCAGGGGCGTTGGCCCCTGGAATTCTCCAGGTAAACTTCAGGTAAACTCATATATTGTAGGTTGTGGTTCGTGGGTGCGGTGTACCCTTTTCTTGATGAGGATATTGCAAGGTTGCAGAAGAGAGTCTTGATGTTTATTTCGGGTTATGGTAAGCACTGGTTGAATCAGGGAATAGTAATGGCAAGGGTGGGGCTAGGGGGGTTGGGGTTAATACCATTGAGTCGTAGATTATTGGGTGTTTATGTGAAGCAGGAATTTCTGGTTTGGGGTGTATCATGGGGCACGGGTAGATCAGGTTATGCAGGTGGGTTAAGGTGAGTAAGCTCGATAGGGTGGGGGACAACAAGGAGGTAGTATATGGAAAAACAGAGTTTCCACTGTATGATTGGAAGCGGGTGTGGTACTGGTTACGAAAGATGAAAGTGCTATCAAGGGTGAGGGAAACTGGATAACGTTTTCTGCATGGCATTTTGGAATCTCGGGCACAGGTTTTCTGCATGGGTTTAGTAGGGGATGGGTTGTGTCCTCGTTGCGAGTTTTTGGATACGGCGTATCATTCCGTATTTTTCTGTGAAGGGTTGGATGAAGTGCATGTATGGATTGGAAGGGTAGTTAGGAGAGTGGGAGGGGGGGGTTCGTTTTTAAGGGCCTTGAGTTTGGATTTTGGAGGCTGTTAGGAAGACGTTCGAAGGGGTTTGGTGTATCTAGTATTGGATTTTATGCATGTTTCCTGGGGTATGAGGGAGGTGCAGGTGAAGGTTCGAATCAAGGCATCGGCAGCTCGTTTTTATAGGATGCGCTGTAAGAACCAGGAGCTGTATGGGAGACATTGGGAAGGGGCTTTTTTGGCGGGTTATATGTTGATGTCTTTGGATATGTTGAGGAGAGGGACAGGCGGCCGATGACAGGGGACTGGTCGGAGGAAAGGTTGGGTTTTAGGAGGGTGGCAGGGATGTGGGGTTAGGGTGTGCAAGTAGTGATGTGTTTGTGTGAATGGGGGGGCACCTTTGGTCTCGGGTGGGCATAGAGATTGGGTTTTATTAGGAGGATGCAAGTTGAAGTAAGGACAAACGCAGACATGGGGGTGGGGTGTTTTTGGGTTACAGCTTGACTAAGGATGCTGTGCACAGGTATGCATTGTGACTTCAGACTTCCGGAAACAAGGGAAGGTTATGTCAGGGAAGACATGACGGGGGTGCTTTCGACTTTGCAGGTGGAGAGCTGTGGGGGATCTGGATTGGTGGGCCTGTTGTACAATATATGTGCTTTGACTAGTATGTTTTTCTAATTATTATAATTGTACGACCATTATGTTCCTGAGCGGGACTTTTATGACAGTTTCTTTTTTTTTTTTTTTATATATTTATGCTTGTTTATTTTGTGTAGGTATTTCTTGATGTCATTCATATTATGTATATTGTGTTGGATGGTGGGCATCCTTGTATGCTTTGTTTTCATTACTGTAACTTTTATCATGGATCATGGCATAGCAATTCAATTTGCTTGAGTTTGTATTTTGTATTGAGGGCTGGTTGTGTAGAAATGTATATGGTGAAGTGTTTATCTTGAATATGTTTATAAACATGTGGCGTTGTAGTTCTTGATTTTGACGTCACTGGGTGTTTTGTAATATGGGGTGAGATACATGTGCCCAGGTTTTCTTGTTCTTTGTGCAATCTATGTTAACATGTGTTATGTATTTTTGCGTCTAAAAAAAAAGTTAGAGTTAATGCCGCGTTCATTATTCATCTGCTTGTATCCGCTTTAAAATTGAATAAATCATAATTTTTGCCTGGTAAAAAGATGATAAAGACGACATAGATCATTACAATAAATTATTTTGAAACGAAGAACTGTAAATGGTCCAATTCTGACTGAATTGGTTATTTGTGTATCCCATGAAGGTTGGGTTTGTGATTTAAGATATAGGATGTGAACACAACCATTCTTTATATGATATTTATCTGTCGTTATAATTTTGTTGTATAAACAAAGAAGAAAGTAACAATATTACTACAACATAATGTATATTATATTATCTAGTCATAAGATGTTTTATTACTAGATGTTATATATATAAATTTGTAATTCTGGGAAACAGAAATGATGCCATTTACCAGTAAGAAATATATTTCCACTACTCTTATAATTAGAATGACAATAATTCAATGTTATTTAAATTATAATAAGTTATGAAGTGTAAACTAAATATTAAAAAAGTTATATTACAACAATTTTCGTAAATGTCGACATTGAGTTGTTGGAGGAATCTGTGCTGCTGCTGCCTCTTCGGTCACGTGACTGAGGGGGGGAAGGAGGCCGGCTGGTACGTAAACAAGTACCCGGCACTCCAACTAGTGGTCTCTCAATCTGCGTAGACCATACATAAAAGCCTAATACAGTTCAAAACATCCATTAACAAACATGTAAATAAGAGGTAATATCCTAGTATCATGATACTCGAGGTCAGATAATAATATAAGGCCAGAAATCTATACTTTAGCTAATAGTGTAGAAATCCACTATATAATATTAAGTGAAACCTTAGAATATTACTCTATAAAATGTTGGGCCAGGGCATACCCGTAACACTTATCACTAACAAGACCCTAGAGTAAGTTATATTATGTTAGTTATCACTAACAAGACCCTAGAGTAAGCTTTATTATGTTAATTATCACTAACAAGAATCTAGAGTAAGCTTTATTATGTTAATTATCACAGGTCATTCAACGCCCAGCTCTGGTTGTGTGCGGGTGCTTGTCATGACCTCTGGTGGCAGCATCGTGAAATTTTATTTTCACTGACATGGCGGAAAGCTACAGGAAAGGTGGGTTAATACTGTTGGAATTGAGATTCTACAGGAAGCAGTGTACCCGTCCAACGCAGATATTGTACTACCAGCGATTTTGCAAGATGTGCTGGGTATGGACCATTCGGAATTGTATGGGATATCCCTTAATGGAGCGAGGAGGCTATTTGTGAAGTTTGCGTGTTCAGCGGCGTATCACAGGATTGTGGATACGTTTCAGGACAAGAGGCTGGTGGTGTTAGCAGGCCTAGAGGTATGTGTCCATGATGTGTCAGCCACTTGTAAGTGGCCGACACACAGCTTGCTGCTGTTTAACAAATAACGACAACAAACAAAAGTTTATTTATTTTCAAAGGTTACAATGTGTGTTTACTTTTCATAATATGATTGGAACAAAGAAGCCACTATCATGCCCAGGCATTTTGGGTAGACTTAACCTAATACTTAAAGACTACTTAAGTCTAGACAGGTGAAGACTGGTAGATTACAAATATTCAGTATGTTACTCTATTATTAATGTGAGGTGGAGTAAGTTTATTTAGGCACAGTTACACAAATAATAAAATCTTTATTTCTACAAGTACATGTAGTACAAGGTATCCAAGGTATACAGACCTGTAGTGGTTGTAGGTTAATAAAACCCAGAGTAACAATAACAATGTACTCTCCAGGGCCGCTCCATAACAACAACAACAATAACAAAACAATTATAAATGACTGAACCAAACAAACAGTATTCAATCCTCCTACTGCTCGCAACCCTTACATTCCTCCTTTCCTAAATTACATTATATCATCCAACTTATAAATCCAACCTATCTGGAGGTTTGACAACTCTGCTAGAACGCCGGAGAATTGGAGGGTTTGCGCTGTCCTGAGGTGCCTCCTCTTCTCTCACCTGGCTGGTTCCCTTAGCAAGCCTCCCAGGAGGTTCTTCCTGTATGCTAACCTGCTCTTTAAGTTTATTACCATTATTATCTGTTGTGGGCAGTTCCTCTAAACCACTCCTTACTGCTTCTGGTACTGTTGGAATCAGTGGTTGCTCTCCACTCCTAAACCTTGGCATGAGCTGATCTATATGCCTTTTCCATATCATGTTACTAAACCCTCTAATTAACACTTTGTAATTCCTAACCCCCAATACCTCCACAATTTTTCTTTCTACCCAAGGGTCACCTTTCCCAAAATTCCTTGCATACACAGCATCATCAACCTTAAAATGCTTCACCACTCCTTGAAAGTCACCAGCAGGCATGTTAGACAATGAATTGTCCTCTTTAACATTACATTTGACAGCCGATACAGGGACTTTGAAAGTCCTATGAAACATCATTTCTGCTGGTGTCTTATTAGTGGAGGAATGAACAGTTTTCCTATGGTTATATAAGAACCTACATAATCTGGTATTGAGAGATCCTTTTGTAAACTTGTGTAACCCTTCCTTCAATGTCCGTACCTCTCTCTCTGCCAGACCATTTGATGATGGATGGTATGGGGCTGGAGTAATATGTTCAATACTATTCTTACTAAAAAAAAACTTCCAGTTCTTGGGATACAAAGTAAACAGCATTATCTGACACAACTATGTCTGGTAACCCAAAATTACAAAAGGATTTCCTCAGTAACTTAGTAGTCACTGTGGATGTCATAGAACTAGTGACTTGCACATCTAAGAATTTTGAAAAAGAATCCACAATTACCAAAAAATATTTGCCCTCAACTGGACCTGCATAGTCTATATGCACTCTAGACCATGGTTTCCCAGTGCTGGGCCAAGATAGGACAGGAGATGAAATTGGCTTAAAATTCTGAAAACAAATGGGACAACTCTTTGTCACTTCTGCAATATCTTGGTCCATCTTTGGCCACCAGACCCACTGCCTAGCTTCTGCTTTCATAGCATTGATACCATTATGACCTATATGCAGATACTCCAATACCTTACATCTCAACTTTACTGGCACTACCACTCTGTTTCTATACAATAATACATCATCATGAACAGTCAGATCTGATTTGACTGAATTATAGTCAGATAAAAATACATTATTTTTACCCCAACCATATTTAACATTATGTACTACTTGGGATAATACAGCATCTATCCCAGTTTCCTCTTTGATTTTGTCAAATGATAAATGTTGGAAATCGATGGACTCAACTAATCTTACATATTCTGAAGGTGTACCTGACTCTAAGCTGTGATCTTCAATAGGTAATCTACTAAATGCATCTGCAATAACATTTTCCTTGCCAGCCTTGAATGACAACTCATAATCATACTGAGCTAATAACAGAGCCCAACGCTGAATTCTGGCATTTGCATTTACTGGAATATGTTTTCCTTTTCCAAACAACCCTAGCAATGGTTTATGATCTGTGCGAGCAACAAACTTTCTCCCTAGCAAAAAATATCTGAATTTCTTAACAGCATACACCAAAGCTAGACCTTCTTTATCAAGTTGAGAATAATTCTGTTCTGCTGGAGAAAGTTTCTTACTAGCAAAATACACAGGTTTTTCCTGGCCATTTACTACCTGGATTAACACACATCCAACACCCACAGAAGAAGCATCAACCTCAATTATTAATGGATGCTCTCCCGTAAAATTAGTCAACAAAGCTGAACACACTAATTGTTTTTAATCCTTTGAACAGCTTCCTCTTCCACTGTAGACCACTCAAATGTAGCGCTCTTTTTTAACAAATCATACAGTGGTGCCAAAATTAAAGAAAAGTTCTTAATAAACATACAATAATATGTCACCATCCCCACAAAGGACTGAACTTCCCCTACAGACGTAGGTGAAGGTAAATTCACAAGAGCCTCCACCTTCTGAGAAGAAGGTTTAATACCTTCCCCTGAAATTTCATACCCCAGATATTCAATAGATCTGGTTTTCAACACTGACTTATTCTTATTTAGTACTACATTATGCTTCTGTAAAATACTCAACACCTGCCGGAGTCTAACATCATGCTCAGCTTCTGTGGCACCACATATTATGATATCATCTAAATAGGATGCTACCCCATCCAGTTTAACAAACAATTGGGAAATAAATTTCTGGAAAATACCAGGAGATGAGGAAATTCCAAAGGGTAATCTCTTATATTTAAAAAGTCCCCTGTGGGTATTAATTACTAACAGTTGTTGGCTCCTCTCATCTACAGGTATCTGTAAATAAGCATCCTTTAAATCTAATTTTGTAAATATTTTACCTTTACCTACTACAGACAATAATTCCTCAATCCTGGGTAAAGGATATCTTTCACAATGAATTTGCTCATTTACATATTTAAAATCCCCACAAATTCTCATAGACTTACAATCAGCCTTCAGTACTGGCACAATAGGTACAGACCATTCACTATGCATATCGGCTCAATAATGCCTTTCTGCACTAGTTTTTCTAATTCTTCCTCAATCATCTCTTTGTGAAAAAATGGTACTGGCCTTGCTTTCACAAACTTAGGGACAGCATCACTTTTCACATGAATTTGTGCCACGATGCTGGAGATAGGTTTACTAGAATCTACCCTAAAATTATCTAACATTTCTTCAGCACTGTCTATTTTGTTAATTTTGGTAGATTCATCCAATCCAGCAAGGTAAATCCCTACCTTTTTCATGAGGTCTTTCCCTCACAAGTTACTATTATTGGATTTCACTACATAAAACACTTGTGACACCTCTAATTTATTATATCTTACCGGCAAAACCACCTGTCCCAGAAGGTTTATTTTACCATTATCATATGCAGTTACCCTCCTAGAACATGGTTCAATGTGCCCCTTTACTGCCTCTACCCAGTCTTTGGATAAAGTCGAGATGGACGCCCCACTGTCAATCTCAAAGGGTATCTGTTTATTGTTAATGATAAACCCATATTTCTCTGCCTTCATGGAAAACACACTATCCTCTAAGGCATATAAGCTCATCACTTCCTCATCTGCCGAACTATCACCGCCATCCAGCACCTTAATTGACTTTGTTCTAGGATATCTCGGTGACTGCTGTGTCCTTGCTGTCCTGTTTTTTTCAATACTCGATTTTGATACAGCCTTAGGAGACACTTTTGAAAATTTCTCACTACACACTCTTCTCAAGTGGCCTTTCTTATGACACTTATTACAGAAAAAATCTTTAAACCTACAAGTACTACTACTGTGCTGGAACCCACAATGTTTACATTTCACAGCATTAATCACTTGTACCGCAGGAGCAGAGTTCTGATCTGTAACAAATGCCTGTTCCAAGTTCAAAAGTTTGTCAAATAGTTTTGCAGACTGCACACTTTGCAAATCCAAATTTTCTGCAACTAGGTGAGGAAAATACACTTCATCCACCACCGCCATAAACAACTGGTCCCTCACTCTGGGGTCAAATTGTCCCCCAAAGGTACAGTTCACAGCCAACGCTTTTAAATCTGTATATAATTCATGCAAGGACTCACCCTGTCGTTACTTCCTCTGCTGAAAAGCCAACAAACTGCGGTGGTAGGCTGGTTTCACTGCATAATAACTTTTCAGTGCCACGACTAAGTCGTCGTAACGCTTCGTGTGTGGTAAATCTGGAGCACACACATTACCTAAAACACTGTAAGTTTCTGATCCCAGGGACACTAGCAAGAAATTCCTCTTGTTATCTTGCTCTTTAATTCCTAAGTGAGCGAAATTGGCTTCCAATAAGCTTAGCCAAAGCTCCAAAGAAATCTTACGTGGGTCGAAAGGTTCCAACCTTCCTTGTGATGCTGCCATGCTGCCACTTGTTGCTGCTGTATCACCGTTCTGCTGCAATGTCCTCGGCTGGCAATATCCCTACTACTTCAGGCCACATTGGCCCACTATCCTTGGCTCTGATGATCCCATCCTCGTCGCCACTGTAGTGGTTGTAGGTTAAGAAAACCCAGAGTAACAATAACAATGTACTCTCCAGGGCCGCTCCATAACAACAACAACAACAATAACAAAACAATTATAAATGACTGAACCAAACAAACAGTATTCAATCCTCCTACTGCTCCCAACCCCTTACAAGACCATTGCTGACATCAACGACATACTACTGTATAGAAAGCGCCTTGTTATGCAGAGCATTTTGGGCAAATTAGGTCAGTTTTTTCTCAGGATGCGACCCACACCAGTCGACTAACACCCAGGTACTCATTTTACTGATGGGTGAACATAGACAAACGGTGTAAGGAAACACCCCCACTGTTTCCACCCTTGCCGGGAATCAAACCCGGACCCTAACTGTGTGAAGTGAGAGCTTTTGCCACCAGGCCATGGGCCACAATTATCATACAGTGTAAATTACTTAGGAAATCGGAAAAAGTCAGTGTTTCCTTAAGACACCTTCTGTCCAGTGTTTATCACAGTATGCAAAAACGCTATGTACATAAAGGGCCCGAAGATCTGGAACTCGCTACCAGAACTAGTAAAAGATCCCTGACTACTTATAAATTTAGTACTTTGCTAAAAAATCACCTTTCAATATTAACCAAATCAACCAAAACAACTGCTAATTAGTTATATTATGTGACTTTTAGGCTTCTAACTTCTGCCAATCCATGAAATATTACTACCTGAACCATTATTTGTAATACTGTACTTATTGTTTTTATTATGTGCAACTTCAAGATTATTATACCTCCACCTTGACTACCTTGCATTAGTATTAAGATTAAATAAGATTGTAATACAGTTAACCACTATTTCTTGTTTAGATTTAAGTAGTTATGTACGTATTAGTAGTTATGTATTAGTAGTTACGTATTAGGATTAGTCTGCCCGAAATGCCCCAGCATGATAGTGGCTTTCTTGTACTTAGCAAACCAAAATTGTAATTAAACATTGTAACCTTTACAAAGAAATAAACCTTTATCTTTATCTATCTTTTATAAAATAGATACCTGGGTGTTAGTCGACTGGTGTGGGTTGCATCCTGGGACTATTGACCTAATTTGCTTGAAATACTCTGCATAACAAGCGGCTTTGTATGTAGTAGTGTATGTCACTGATGTCAACAAGGACTGTATACCTTGTACATGTACTTGTAAATATAGAGATTAGTATTATTATTTTTAGTATTATTTCCATTTTGGTGCTTGACACCAGCATTACAGAGAGTGGCCCACAGGGGTTAAACATACATAAAATATACTACACAACTTTGTATCACTGACACCCCTAAAATAAGCTATACAGTGTATTTAGTTACAACTAACATGCTCTAAAGTGAGCTTTATGTTAGAATGAACACTCCCCCTAAATTAAGTTTTATTTATTTTAAAACTAAAATGCCCCAAAAGTAAGCTTTAAATACAAATAGTTTATTTATTTTCTGCAATATACAGGTAATGTAGCTTACATGTAATCAAATATTGTTAAACACTAAAGAAAGCCACCAGCATGTGGTACATTTTAGGCAGACTAATCTTTGTGATCGACACCTTGCCTAGCCCTTCTAGGGCAGGGTAGGTGCCTGAGCCAGAGCTTGCATTCACCTGCGGCTCACAAGACTGCTATTCCCATTAGCTCCTGGGGTAGGGGAAAATGGCTTTACCAAAGATGGGCCTAGCTTCTCCTACGAGCCCCGTGAGGGCGGGGAATGTGGCTAGCCTGGGGACCGTTGGTCCCACAGATGAGGAGGTCCCACGTACCTCCTCCCATGGCAGACATTAGTCTGAGATACTCCGAGAAAGGGAGCCAAGGCCGGGCCACCACTTGGACAAGGCCCGGGCCGGGAGAGTCCCAGCGAATCAACAACAACAACAACAACAATCTTTGTGTTAAATATAACACACTCAGAGCAGTCAGTGATAATTTATAATTTAAAACAACGAATTACATTATTAACTTGGTTCTACAACAATTTTTTTTCTTTTAATTTTTAAAAATGTGTTTTGTTTGTTTTTGTTGGGTTTTTTTTAGTTTCACCCAATGCACCTGTAAAAAACCCCAAAAAAACCCCTAATGAATCCCCTTTTAACCCCAATGTATAAACTTAAAAAAACCAATAAACAACCCCGGCTGAGAAATTTTTCCATTTGGGATTCATTATGCCCTCGGCAGAATGTAATTACGGGAGAGGTTGGGGGAAATTTTTTTCCCCCGGGGGCCCCAAACTTCCCCCAACTAAACCCCCCTTTTCCACCTAAAAAACATGTTTTTAAAAGGTTGTTTATTTTAAAAAAGGGGAAATTAATTTTTTTTTCCCCTTCCTATTAGTCCTGGGTTAGTCTAACATGGAGCCCCCTGTTTACTTTTGACATTTTTTTAAAACTAAATTTTGGGATCAAAAGGGGGTTCTTGGTTTCAACCCAAGAAAGATTATTTGGTGTATTTAAACATTTGGGAGATGAAGTGATTTTTATTTATCCCTCAAAATTTTTTTTGGGGCAGACGGGGGACTTTCGCGGGTTTGGGGGCACTGTACACCCCCCCTCATTTATGTAAAAATTTCCCCCCCACACCCTTTTCTGTGTGAGCTGGCTCATAAACCCACATCGGGGGTCCCGACCCAGTGATGAGATCTAGGACGGGACAGTAAAAAACCTTTTTTAAATTGGTTGTCTGAGAGGGGGGAGATATGATACAAACTTTGGGGCCCCCGGATTTCGTACACCCCCAACTGAACAATTTTGTAAGTGTTTTTTTTAAGGTTTTTTAATTTTTTTGGGGGCCCTGAAATGGACTAACAATTTACATTTTTTTTAGGGGGAAAAAACGTTGGGGAACGGCTTTGAAAGTTCCTGGAACAAATTAATGACGAAATCCCCAAAAGGGGTAAATGTTTGACAGATTTGGGATGAATTTTGGTTGTGCATGCAGAAACCCCCTAGAAACCTGACATGGGGAAGCTCCCCCCAAAATTAAGACTCCAAGGGGTAATTATTTTCTTATGTAGTATATATACAAAAACAAATTTAGGAATTACAGAGAGAACAAAAAAGGGGGAAAAAGTTTTTTTTGGGGTTTAATTTGAGTCAAGTAATAAAAATAAGAAAAGTATATATTTTTTAAAATACTTTTATTTGGGAAAAAATTGTTTATCTTTTTTTTAAAACTTTTTAAATTTTTAGAAAAGGGGGAAAGAAGTTGTTTTTTTTTTAAAAATGCTAAGAGATTTCAGGTTGGTATTTCCCGGATTTTGGGTCCTTTTTTACTTTTTTTAAAAGACCGCAGAGTTTTTGGGTTTTTTTGTTTAATTCCCCTAATTTGTTTCAACAAAAAAAAGTGTTTCGGAAAAATTGATGGAAAATTTTTTTTGTTTTAGTATGACAAAAAGGGGGTTTTGTTATATGTAATAAAGACAAAACCCTTTCATATAAACCCAAAGTACAGTGAATAGTAACTAGAAAACAAGCAATTTAAAAAGATCTTTTTGGATTTTTTTGTAAACAATTTTTCACTGAGTTATTTAAATCGTATCCCTTTAATTTTTTCCGTTGAGTAAAAAGTTTTTTTGCCCAAAATTTTTAGGCATCTAGGGGCCCTTTTTTAAATTAATTTTTTTATAATTTTAACCAAAAACCCCTTAAGTTTTTTTCTGTCCAAAAAGGGTTTTCAAGATTTAATTAAATGTTGTCCTTTATATAAATAAAAAAGTAATAAAAATTTTTAATTTTTTTTTAAATTTTAAAAAAGATTGGGGGTGTTTTTCCCTTTTTGGGTTTTATGATTGTTTCACATTTATTTTTGTTTTACTTTTGGTTTTGGGGGGTGGTGGTTAGCAGGGGGGAAAAGTATTTTTAAGGGCCCCTGCACCTTTTTGGGGCAAAAGGAGTTTCGGGAAAAACCAAAGGGGAAAACTGTACCCTAAAAGGGAAAAGAAAAATAATAATATATAGGGGGAAAATTTTTAAGGCCTGGTCCCAAAATAACACTCCATAACATCATTTGGAGTGAAAATAGGGAGGAAGTAAAAAAAACCCCCTGGGAGATGAAAAGGGGAAAATTTTAGGAACACTGTATAAAACATCCCCCCCAACTTTTAACATCTTCCCGGAAGATATCAGAAACAGCTAAAAAAAGTGTGAACCCTTTCCCAAGAGGAAACGGGACAATATTTTTCCGGTGCCGATAAAACCCCCTGTAATAAGGGGGGACAGTGGGCCGGGTAACAGCCTGGTTGACCAAAAAAACAACGAGCCTGGCCCGGGGCCGCCCAAGATTTGTAGACTCATAAAACTCAGAAGTTATAAAGGATTCTGAATGAATCAAATTTTTTTAAGTTTTATATAATAATGAACTTTTACAAAATAATCAGCATTTAGCAGTATATTTAATCATAATTTTTTTAAATGTTCCTTTTGATTAGGAAAACCCAAATTTTTGACCTTCCCCATAAAAAGGTTATCCACCTCGGGAAAAAGTATAGTACAGAACAAGTAATGATTTGGGGCAAAAAATAATCTCTTTGTACATAAAGGGGGAAAATACAAAAGATGAGATTAGAACTTTGTAAATCGATTTTTTGAAAAATTTTGCCATCCAGTGGCAATAATAAAGACATAATTTAAAAATTATATAAAAGATAGGTTCAGTCATGGAGTTTTGGGCTGGGGGGCTGATTCCCCTTTTTTTTTTAAAATTTTAAAATCACCCCTTTTTTGTACTAAAAAAGGGACTCTTTGGTGCTACAAAAAAAAATCAGATTTAAAAAATGTTTTTGGGAAAACTTTCTTAGAGAAGAATGTTTAGAGGCCTTTTTTGGGTTTTGTGATTTCATTAAAGCCAAGGGGGATATAAATTTTTTCATTTTTTCCCCTTTTTTATCCATCTACTTTAAACCCGGGGCCCCCTTTTTGAAACCCCCGCTGTGGTCATGAATTATTTCCCTGTCCCCTTTACCCCTTTTTCCCCCCCCAGCCCCATAAAGAGGAGCTCCAATTTTTTTCCCCCAACCTCAAATCTTTCCAAGCCATAAATGACTGAACACCACAAATTCTTCCAGGTTGCATTGAGGCCCCCAAAAAGACTGAACACCACAAGTTCTTCCTTGATTGGGGGGAAGTCATAAATGACTGAACCCCAAAAGTTTTTCCATTTTTCATTGAGGCAAGCATAAAACTAAAACCCCAAATTTTTCCCCTTTTTCATTAAAAATCATACCTTTATTTTATATCCCTTTTTTGGGGTTTCGAATTTTACCCCTGACCCCGGGGCCCTGGCCAGGCTCGCCCCGGTTTTTTCCGGGGTCAACCAGGTTTTTTTCTGCTATGCCCCCAATCCCCCTCACAGCCGGGTTGATGGGGCCCCTTTTAAAGGGGGGCCACCCCCCCCCAAAAGGGTTTTCACTGGTTCCAGCCTTTTTTTGGGTATCTTCAAAAAATGTTGAAATCTGGGCCCCGGGGTTTAAAAGTCCCCCGGTTTGTCCCCACCCCCCCCCTGCCCCCCACTGGGTTTTTTACATTTCCCCCTATCCCCCCACCCCCGTATGTTGTTAAAAGGGCAGTTTTGGGGGCCCCGGCCCCCAAGTACTTTCCTTTTTAAACATGTATTTTTCTCCCCCCCCAAAGAGTACATGTTCAAGATTTTGAAGGGTTCCCCCTTTGTTTTTTTTAAGGCTCAATGGGGGCCCAAACGATCTCTGGATTTGTTCCAGCTCTCCCATTTCTCCTCCCCCGAAGGGGGGCCCAGCACTGAGCAGTTTTAAGTGGGGGAAACCCAGCGTTTTAAAATAGGGGTCACCATCGGCATTTTTTCCCCCTTTTTTTAAAATTCTCAATCCCCCCCCCGTCATCTTCCTGGCTGTTATCTTTGTTTTTTTATGGTTTTAAAAAGACGATCAGCAGAAAATTATTCCCAAGTCCTTTACGTGCCTTTTTTTATGTGGTGCCCCCCTTGCGTTTTGTATATAGTTTTCCCCCTTTTTAGTTCTTCTTTTTTTCCCTACCAAAGCAGCTGAAACTTTCACCATTGCCCCCATGTTTTTTTTACTGCCCATTGGAAGACCCTGCTTATGTCCCCCCCGAAATTTTTTTATGTCCTCTACCGTAGTGACTTTCATGCTTTTTTTTAGTGTTATCTGAAAAAGATGATAAAAATGTGCTGGGTGTTTTTTTCTATGTCTGCTATGGGGGATGGAAAAAGCAGAGGTGCCAGGACAGTCCCTTTTGGGATTTGGAGCTTTTGCCCCTCGCTGATGCGGATTTTTCCCTGTTCATACAAATTTTTTTTTTTTTGTTTGGAACTAAAAAAACCCCCCCTTTTCCCTTCCCCCCAAAAACCTATGGCCCCCATTTTGTGGGATCACCCATGAAGTAAAAATTTTAAAAAACTTTTAAATCACATCCGTTTTGGTCGTCCTCCAATGCCTCCGTAATTTGGGCCGGTTCAGCACCCTGAAAAAGATCACCCTTGCCAGGTTACATTGGGGGCAAGTCATAAATGACTGAACACCACAAGTTCTTAAAATTGCATTGAGGCAAGTCAAAAATTGACTGAACCCCAAAATTTTTTTCCCCAGGTTACTTTGGGGGAAGTCATAAACCCCCGAAAAACCACAATTTCCCTTCAGGTTGAAATTGAGCCAAGTCATAAAATGAAAAAAACACCACAAGTTTTCCAGGTTGCTTTGAGGCAAGTCAAAAAATGACTGAACACCACAAGTTCTTCCGGGGGCATTGAGGCCCCCGAGTGGAACCTTTTTTCCCGGAATTACTTTGAGTTTCACACAATCTAAGATGATAAACCAAATTTTTCCCCAGAATTTCTTGAGACGATGCCCCCCCATCTCCTGAAGTCTCTGGGGGCACTTGACAAGCATTTTTTTAGAATTTTTGAAATTCATAATCACTGCTGGGCTATAGGCTGAAGAAAAAGTTGGTTTGGGCATTGATTCAAATTTTTTCCCCAAAACTCAAAAAAAAATTTCCCCTTTATGAGAATAAATCATAACTCAAAAATTTCCATAATTAGGAACACCATAACTAAAGGGACCACCCTTTGCTTTAAATTTTGTTATTTACATATAATTATATCACTGAGCATTTTTGTTATCTTCATAACTACAGTAAACATCTGATTTAAAAAACATTAATGGCGGGGGGGGTGACTGATTTGTCAGGTCTGTTATAAGGGATAAACCCCCCCTTTTTTTGATTTTGACAGGGGCAAAAACCCAAAAAAAACACTTAGTTCGTTTTATAAACCCCGTAATGCCAAAAAAAACTAGAGTACAATACAGTATATTGGGGTTGAGTAATTATTTTTTTCTTCCTGGTGGGTAGATGAGCCACAGATGTAAGACCTTGGTCCAGTGGTGACCTTGGGAAAAACTTGTAAGTCAAGGAGCAGAAAAATCCGGTAAATTGTAGATGATGGGGGGGAAGACAGGTGGGTGAGGGAGATGGAGATGGTTTAAAAATTTGATGGTTGAGGAGATGTAGATGCCTCGGGCATACTGGGTAAATCTAATTGACCTTCATAAAATTGTTTTTTTTTCTTGCTTCAATGAATATCAAACACTTTTCACACCATACCCCCACACACTGAAACAACCCCCGCTTCCCCATTTTTTCAAGTTTCTATTTAACAGTTAGGGGTTTCCTTTTTTTCTTGGGGACTACCCCTTTCCGTCGTATAATGTTTTTACGAGCGAATGTTTTTGACATAAATATACTCCAAAAAATTCCCCCCAGCTTCAAATCAATGGGAGAAAACTGGTAAACATTGAGAGAATGGGGCCCGTGGTCAGTGTACTCTGTATAAAAAAAATCCCGCAACACGCACTGCATAATAACAAAAAAAAAAACCTGTTTTTGGATTAAAATTCCCACTTTGAGGGTTTTTTCTTATAGTATTTATGGTTTTGTTTCTTGTTTTTTTGGGCTCATTTGATAGAATGGAAGCATATTATAGAAATAAAAGATTTTATTGGTTTTACGATTAAAAAGGGCCTTGAAATGGCACTAAAAGTAGCAGAAATGTTTGATTTTTGGGCCCAATAAAAGTCCAACGGCCATTCTAATACGGTCACAATGGGTTGACATTATTTATACAATTATTACAAAATGGTAGTCTGCAAAAAAATCTTCTTTTTTTTGTGTGAATAAAAATTCAAAATGAAAGCAAGAGACGGACAGATGAACATAGAAAATGTTATTTTAGTGCCAGGGAAAGTCCGCATTGTTCATTCTGGAACCTTTTTTTTGAAATTGGCATTTTTTAATTTGGGATGAAATTGGCCAAGGCCAATTTTTGACCACTTTTTTGGGGGAGTTGAAATCGGTAAAAGGGGGGGTTTCTTGTATACTCAATACTGGGCCCAAAATATGGCCTGGGGAAAACGCCGATGCGATATATCGCCGAGATCACTAACTTTGGAGGGGTAATTCCCTAAGTTTTCCATCAAATTTTGTACTTTTTTGGGGTCATTACCATCGGGAAAAGATTCTCTATCATTTTTGTGAAAATATTTTTTTTTTTTAAATATTTAAAAAAGAAACTTTGGTTTGGGGGGTTGTGACAGTCAAAGGTTTAAAACTGTTGGGGAAAGCTAAAATTAAATCCCCTTTCTTAAAAATTTTTCCCCCAAAAAAATTAAAAAAAAAAAAACATGAAAATAAAGTGCAGGTTGTAAAGTGTTGACAAAAAATGTTGATACTAACAGCAACACTGGTTACTTTTATTATAAAATTAAAATTTTATGTTGCATAAACCACAGGGGTTATTCAGTGAATGATGTGGCGTGATTTATCCCGCGCTTGCAAGAAGCCCTTTTCCCTCTGCACTCCCCTAGATGTCATGGGGTTTATTGTAATTTTTTTTAAAACGTTGCCATTTCAAAAGGCAGGGTGCCAAAAAAGAAATACTTTCATCATTCGCCCACACTGTTTTAGAGGTGCCCTACACTTATATAACTGAAACATTAACACCAATCCTTCAGAGTGCAGACACTGTACTTCCCACCTCCTGGTTTCCCTGAACCCCTTTGCTCACCTCCAACAGCACGTCAAGTCCTAAAACCATTTGTCTCCACTCCTATCTAACACGCTCAATGCTTGCTGAAGTCCAATCCCTTACATACAAAAACTCCTTTACCTCCCTCCATTTTTCCTAGGCCGACCACTACCCCACCTTCCTTCCACTACAGATTTAAACGCTCTAAGACATTTCCTCGTTAAATCCTCTTTAAATGTCTGAACCACCTAAAAAACCCTCTTCAGCCCTTAGTAACCCCACTCCTCCCAATTTCCAAACTCGGATTCTCTGCATTATATTCGCACACACATTGCCCTCAGACACGACTTGTTTATATGTAACAGGAAAATAAACAAACCTGGATGCTGAGCGGGTGTTGGGTTTTTTCACCAACTAGTGGTGGATATCTGAGTTCGCTCGTAACTCGTTTTTTCGTAACTCAAAGCAAAATATCGACTGAGAGATGACTCGTGACTTGGAAAACCGTAAATAAGGGCATTTTAAGTCTAGTACCACTGTAGTCACAAACACTGGCAGGTGATCATTTCACATTTTGATATACAAAGATTTATAGGTGCCAGCAATATTTTAGAACCAACAGGTATTATACACGAAAGTCGTCATGTCTGATTCCCGAGCAAGTGAAAATGCGTATTACTGCCAGTATAGCACTTTGGATATTTTAGGTTATCCTGGTGGGTAATTTACACTATGTATGATAAATGTACTTTTGTACCTGTGAGACAAAGATAGACAGAGACAGAGATAGACAGAGACAGAGATAGACAGAGACAGACAGAGACAGAGATAGACAGAGACAGACAGAGACAGAGATGAGGGCAGAATAGACAGAGACAGAGATAGCCAGAGACAGAGATAGCAGAGACAGGCGGAGACAGTGATAGACAGAGACAGAGATACACAGCCAAAGTCAACAGCGGCCTGCCGAACACGTTACACAAAAAATAATAATATTTTTATTTCATTACAAGTTTACATTGAGATTATGTAATTACATATGAACTGAAGTGCAAAAAAGCCACTATCATGCCATGGCATTATGGGCAGACCAAATCTAATGGCTTATAGACTACTTAATACTAGAGAAATTGATCAAGGGTTTTTTTTATTTATTTAGCAGATAATAAGTTTACTCAATTACAATTTTGAGGATATTAATTGTGACAAGTGTTTTGTAGGTTGGTTATAACAGTAGAAAAATTGAGATTATATTATGGGAAAATAACAGTGAGGGTTTTTGAAAGTAGTTACACTATGAGAATGTTTCAAGTTGGGTGGGGGCAGGTATTTATACTGGAATGTAGTATTTATTAATGTATGAACTTTGGGAATTTAGTTTTGAAGTTTTAAGATTTAGGTAATTGGAGATTTTGGTTGAATTGGGTATAGAGTATTTAATTTAGAGTGAGTAGTTAAATTTATGTTCATACCAGGTTATTTTAGTATTTACTGGTAATGAATTCCAGATTTTGGGTCCTTTATGTGCATAGAATTTTTCACAGGGTGCTATGGAAACGGTATATCAAAAAGTATCTGTATCTTGTGTTATTGTCGTAGGTCCTGTTAAGGTTGGTGAGGGAAGTTTAGTGGAGGGTTCATGTTTGAATGTAATGTTCTATGTATGTAGTAGGCACAAGAATATGTGTGAAGGTTCTTTTCGGGGAGTAGTTTAGGTTTTTAATTTTGGTGGAGTATGCTGTCTAGAGTGGAATTTGTTATCATTCTGACTGCAGCCTTTGTTGGGTATAAATGGTCTAAGGTGATTTATTGTTGTTGATCCCCATGACAGATTCCATAGGTGAGATAAGGTAATAGTGATGATATAGTGCAAGGAGAGCTGATTATGGTACATAATAGCTATCTTTGATAATATGCCTACTGTCTTTGAGATTTTCTTGGAAATTTGTTGTATGTGTGTTTGGAATTTAAGGCTGCTGTCAATGTGGATTCTAGGAATTTTCCCTCTGTGAGTCTTGTGATGGGTGAACCATTGGGCGTTATGTTAAGTGGAACATTTGTAGCTCTGTTTCCAAACTGAATGAAATAGGTCTTGTCAGTATTGAGAGTAAGCTTATTAGTCGTCATCCAGGTAGATATTTTCTGTAATTCGGCATTAACAGTATTAGCCAGTATGACTGGGTTTGAGTGAGAGAAGACATATGTTGTGTCATCTGCAAATACTATGGGTTTGAGTAGTTGTTAAGTAAAAGGACAGAAATGCAACTAATGCAACATTTTATTGTGGCAACGTTTCGCTCTCCAGGAGCTTTTTCAAGCCGTTACAAGCGATACATGGACACAGAGGGTATGTATATACTTCCAAGTGAGGTGTAATACTAGTGGTGGTAGAAGTAGTAGTGATATAAGTTGTAGTAGCAGTAGTAATACAATAAGGTAGAACAATCAATTTGCACATGAGTAAAAGGTGATAAAACAATTATATGGGTAGTATAAAAATATAGGTTAGACAAATATTTCTGCTGGAGGTTGGAAAGAGAAGGCCTGTAGGAGTGTTCCACATCTACGATGTGCTTGTGTTGAATTAGCAGGAGACTATGTGATGGTAGGGTTCACTGTTTTCAGGAGGATTCTTGCTAAGACTTCAGAGATGTGAAGCTGCCTTTGTTTTGTTTAATTGTGTTAGAAACAGCGATAAGTGCTGATTCAAGGCACTTGCGTCTACGGAAATTAGTTTCTTTGATTACTATCGGGCGTCTTTGAATTTCATGAGATGATTGTTGGAATTTCGGTGTTGTACGCAGGCGTTGTTCAGGTTATCGTTCCTACATGCGTTAATGTGTTCATTGATGCGTGTTTCAGGTTTCTTGCTGTTTCTTTTACATAATTCTGTCCAGCCTCACAGGGTATAGTGTGACCCCTGCGTTGACTGGTTCAAGGTGCTTGGATTTTGTCCTGGTTAGATCCTTTATAGAAGTACTGAAGCGATGCACTCTAGTGTTAGCATGTGCAAATACTTTAGAAATGTTGGATGCAACTGTGTTGGGAAGAATTATAACTTTGTTTGGAGTGGAGTTGACGCATGGAGAATTAATGATCTGAAGAGCTCTTTTCTTGCAATCTTTGATGAAAAGGGAAGGAAATGTAAATCAGTGAAGGTTTGGTGAATGTATGTACATTCCTCGTCAAGAAACTCAGGACTACAAATTCGGTAAGCTCTTAGGAAGAATCCGATGATGATACCTCTTTGGTCTTAGTATCTTGACTGGAATAGAAGTGTGTGAGATCATTTTGTTTGTAGGTTTCGGTTTCGGTTTGTCGGTAATTCTACCAATATTATTACATTGAGTAGTTGTGATGCATTCGGTAGGTCATTGATGTAAATGAGGAAGATGAGTGGACCCAGTACACTTCCTTGTGGAACACCGACTGTAATTTATGTGTGTAAGAGTTAGCTCCATTTGTGTACACGTATTGGCTTCTGTTACTAGGTATGGTAGTTGAGTGAGTGCCCTCTTATACCATAGTAAGTTAATTTTGTGAGCAGTAAATCATGGTCGACTGTATCAAAAGCTTTACGTAAATCAATGAAGATTCCCAGTGGGACATCTTTCTCCTCAAGGTGGTGTATATTAGCTCTAGCATGTGAATAATAGCATCATTAGTGTTTTTGTTAGTCCTGAATCCAAACTGACAGGGGTTGAGTACGTGTGGGAGACGAGGTAGGAATAGATCTGCCTATGAAATAATTTTCAAAGATTTCAGAGAGCAGAGGTAAGTTTATATTGGTCTATATTATTCAAGTCTGCTTGATCACCTCCTTTGTGGGTGGGGTGACCCTCGCTATTTTGAGAATTGATAGGAAGGTGGAGAATTTAATGGATTTGTTGAAGTGTTGCAATACAGTGGACCCTCGCTATTCAAACACTCCAAACTCGCCCTTTTATGTAAGATTTTTATTGTAAGTGCTTTTATAAGAGTATTTTTGAGGGTCTGAAATGGACTAATCTAATTTACACTTGAACAACATTCTGGAATGAAGAATTTTCGAATAGCGAGGGTCCACTGTAATTGGTGACAGTTCCTGAGAAGCTTTTTTGTACATAAAAGGTGGTAAGCTGTTTATATATCCTGGCTTGTTTTTTAAGGGTCTTCAATCTTTCTTCATACGGAAGATTTCTAATGCTATGTATTAATTTAGTTATTCTATGCTGAATGTTTTCCAATGAATTTATATCCATTCTGTAATATGGAGACCAGAACTGAGCTGCGTAATCTAGGTGAGGAATTACTAATGATGTATAAAGCTGTAATATATCCTCTGGACTTCTGTTGCTTACACTTCTTGATATAAATCACAGTAATCTGTTTGCCTTATACATATGCCCAGCATTGCTGTCTTGGTTTAAGGTTGCTGCTTACCATAACCCCCAAGTCCTATCAAGTAATTGAAATTTCTCATCATTGAACTTCATATTGTTTTATGCAACCCATTTAAAGATTTTTGATGTCTGCTTGGAGTCTTGCAGTGTCTTCAATGGTGGACACTGTCATAGATTCGGGTGTCATCTGCAAAGGAAGACACAGCACTGTGGCTTATATCCCTGTCTATGTCAGATATGAGGATGAGGAACAAGATGGGAGCAAGTACTGTGCCTTGTGGAACAAAGCTTTCACCGTAGCCGCCCCAGACTTTACTCTGTGTTCTATTTGTTATGAAATTACAGATCCATCTGCCAACTCTTCCTGTTATTCCTTACCACGCAATTTTTTTTATTACACCATGGTCACACTTGTCAAAGACTTTTTGCAGAGTTTGTTATCTCATTCTGTTTGTCTTCTAGAGCATAAGAACATAAGAATGAGGACACTGCAAGGCCTCTGGCCCATAGGCAAGTCCTTATCAAAACCACTTAAGGCAGGTCCTTATCAAAACACCACTTTCCTAAGAATTTACTCCCGTACTCTCTGACACCAATCAAGCCCAGCCCTCAACTCATAATTTGTTCAATCTTTTTAAAACCACCAAGGTTCTAGCCTCTACCACCCTACTGGAAGATTGTTCCACGCGTCATCAACTCTGTTCGAAAACCAGCACTTGCCTATGTCCTTTCTAATCTAAATTTATCGAATTTAAATCGTTATTCTGGTTCTTACTTGTTCGATATCCTCAGTATTTTATTAATGTCTCCCTTGTTCATGCCCATCATCCACTTCATTCGGAATTCTATACGTAAATAATTTTAGTCATACTTCTCTGTATTTCAATGAACTAATCCGATCCTGTAGTAGAGACCAAACTGAGCTGCATAATCCAAATGAGGTCTCACTAGTGATGTATAGAGCTGTAAAATAACTTTGGACACTGTTGTCTTGGCTTTAGATTTCTGCACAATGACTCCAAGTCCATTGGTCCATTGTGAGTGGACCTGACTTAACTCAGTGGTGGACCTGACTTAGGGTGGACTGCTTAACTCAGTGAAGACTGTCTTGTGTGCTCTCTGTGAATCTGAACAAGATGTCCTCTCTTGAGCTACTCTACCAGCAGCTGAAGGAAGAACTGAGGGTAGCTAAGCTTGAGATACAGCGACTGACTGAGGAAAACAAGAGGATTCGTAGTAATCCTCTGTGAGAATCCTCAAGCCAAGAAAGGAACCTGGACAGTGGCCGGAATGCATGGGACAAAGTTAAAGATCAAGAGGATGGATGGAGAGGTAGAATTAACGAAGAACCAGAAACCTGTTGTGGAAACATCGAACCGATTCTCCGTGTTACCCGATGAATGTGGAGTCGACTACAGGGAACATCACGAACGACACCAAGGAAGGAAGAACATTGTTCTTGTTGGGGATAGTCAAATTAGGTATATGGATAGGGCCTTCTGCTTGAAAGAGAGAAGTAGGAGACAGAGGTTTGCTCTCCTGGGGCTGGGATGTAGGATATTGTTAGCCGTCTGGACGACATCATGAGAGGTAATGGGAGCAACCTATTATCTGTCTCAGTGCTGGAGGCAACGATGTTGGCAGACGTAGGAGTGAGGACCTGACTAGCAGGTATAGGTCAGCAATAGACATAATTAGGAAGAAGGTGGAACCTGTCATATGTGGTATTTTGCCAATGAGAGGAGTTGAGATGAATGGCTGTCCAGGGCAATTGGTGTCAATTGCTGGCTGGACAAACACTGTAAGGACAATGCAGACCATTCATTTGCAACTGGGACCACTTCTATGGCCGAAATGACACGTATGCCAGGATGGGGTTCACTTATCCAGGGCAGGTGTGGATTTTCTTGCTAGCTCAGTTGAGGGTGTTGTTAGGACTTTAAACTAGGATTAGTTAGAGGTATGGGTTTAGAAATGGAAAATACTGAATGTCGAAATATAGATCTAGGCTTTGATATAAAAAATCTTAACAATAACAAGGACAGTAATAGGTATAGTGGTAAAACAGAATGGAGCAGGAAGGGTAAAGAGAAAGGAGGGTCTTTAAAAATGTATTATACAAATAGTCGTAGTGCTAGGAATAAGATGGACGATTTGAGATTAGTTGCAAGTGCAGGTAACATTGATGTATTTGCCATAACTGAGACGTGGTTCAATACGAAAAATAGGACATGCCTGCTAAATGTCATATACAGGGTTTTAAATTGTTCCAAGTAGACAGAAGTTTCGGGAAGGGGGTGGAGTGGCACTGTATGTCCGAGATCGCTTGAACTGTTGCATAAAAAGGAATAAAGTCTGAAATAACACATACAGAGTCTGTCTGGATAGAATTTTCAGAGGGGCATGAAAAATTGATTTTAGGTGTGATATACCGTCCCCCAAACTTAGATAGGGACCAAGGAGACTACTATGGGAGGAAATTGTTAAGGCCACAATGCACGATAACGTAGTTATTCTGGGTGACTTCAACTTTAGTCAAATTGAATGAATTTTTGACTGGGAATTTAGAATCTAACGACTTCTTAGAAGTAGTTCAAGATTGTTTTTGAAGCAGTTTGTGACAGAACCTACAAGAGGAAATAACCTGCTTGACTTAGTTCCAAAAAAAAGGGAAAACCCCTTGTTAATAATTTAGAAATTCAGAGGAACTCGGCGAAGCGACCACAAATAAATTTAAATTTTGGCATTGAATGGAAGTTTCATAGTACGAATAACTCAGAACGGTCCCAGTTTTTCCCAGCAGATTACAATGGACTTGAGAACACTTATCATCTGTGGACGGGGGTAATGAGAGAGCTATCAATATGACAGTTTTCTGAACACTATACATCTGCCCAAATAACATTTATCCCATATAAAGAATTAGATCAATGAAATGACCCAAAATGGAGGAATAATAGGCTCAAATATCTTTTAGGGCAGAAGAAAGGAATTTATAGGCGTATCAAAAGAGGGAGGGTCATCTTATGAGTCAGATATTGACATTAAGAGGACGTTAAAAAGGGGTTAAAAAAGCTAACGGGACTACGAAATTAAAGTTGCTAGGATTCGAAACCAACCCAAAGTTTTTCCAGGTGTATAGAACAAAGTTAGAGATAAGATAGGTCCCCAAAAAAATATGGGTATCTTACTGACAAAGAGAATGAAATGTGCTCTATTTTAATAATTATTTTCTCGGTTTTCACTCGGGAAGACACAATAATATCCCAAGAATTAGGTATTTTAGTGGGCCTGAAGAAGATAAATTATGTAGTATCACGTCACTAGCGAAAAGATTATCAAACAGATAGACCGTTTGAAGAAAAATTAAATCGCCAGGCCCTGATGAGCTTTTTCAAGGTTCTTAAGAATGCAAAATAGAACTCTGTGAACCCTAACTAACATTTTAACCTATCTTCAAACAGGTGTAGTGCCGGATACGTGGAAGATGGCTAATGTAATTCCTATTTTTAAAGCAGGGACAAGTCGTACCATCAAATTACCCCAATAAGTCTAACATCAATTGTAGGCAAATTATGAGTCGATTATAGCTGATAACATAAGAAGCCATCTCGATAGGCATAATTTGATTAATGATACCACATGAATTCAAGGGCCTTTCCCTGCTAATATTATTAACTTTTTTCAGTAAGGCTTTTGAGGCAGTTGATAATGATAAAGAATTGATATTGTTTATTTGGATTTAGTAAGGCTTTGATAGAGTACCACATCAGAGACTGTTAAAGAAAGTGGCTGCTCATGGCATTGGGGGAAAAGTGTTGTCATGGATCGAGTCATGGCTCACCAATAGGAAGCAGAGGGTGCATAAATGGGGTTAAATCGGAGTGGGGGTCTGTAACAAGTGGCGTTCCTCAGGGATCGGTTTTGGGGCCGTTGTTGTTTATAAATATATAAATGACTTGACGAGGAATTTCTAGTGATATGAGAATTGCCAGACACGAAGAAGGTAGGATAATGATTCAGACGAGTGTCAGTGAACTCAGGAGGATTTAGACAAAACCAACCGGGGCAGAAAAAAGGGGATGACAAGTAGATAAATGAAGTTCTGGTTTGGAGGTCCATCCAAGCACTTATAAGTAAATCGGGGAATTGCCATAAAATTTTAAAAACTTGGGGGGTGGTTTAACCAAGACAGCAATGCCTGGTACTAATAAGGCAAATAGATTACTGGGTTTATATAAGAAGTTAAAAAAGTCCAGGGTTAATTTCAGCTTTTTTAAACATTAGTAAGGCCCCCACCCAGATTATCAGCTCATTTGGGGCTCCATATTAAAATGGACATAAATTTTTAAAACTTTGGGGAATGACCAAATTAAATAGATTAGAAAATTTTCCTTTCAAGAAAGATTGAAGACCCAAATTTCATTCACTTGGACGGAATGAGGGGGAATGATCGAGGGGACAAAGGGGAAAAGGGTTAACAAAGGGGGTATAAAAAGGTCTTGAGGGTATCTCTCCAAAAGAACCCCAATAATGGATTCGTTAGATAAGTTTAGATTTGAAAGGATAAGGGGAAAATATTGGTTTGGAAAAAGTTGATGGGGAACAGTCCCTGAAGTTTTTTTCACATTCTGTATGATAAAGCCAACTTAAGTTTATAAATTGAGGGATATTTTCATTACCAAGGACTAGTACTTTACATTTGTCCACATTGAACTTCATCTGCCACTTTTCAGACCAAGGCATTAATTTGCCAAATCCTCCTGGAGTTCACTGGTATCCTCCTCAGAATGATTCATACGGCCTATTTTTGTATCATCAGCAAATTTACTCATGTCACTTGTAATTCCTTCATCAAGGTTATTTATGTAAATTATGAACAACAATGGTCCTAAAACTGATCCTTGTGGAACGCCACTAGTGACTAATCCCCATTCAGATTTGGCCCCATTAATGAAAACTCTCTGCTTTCTATTGTAAGCCATGCCTCTATCCATGCTAGAACTTTACCTCCTATACCATGAGCTGCCACCTTTCTTAAGAGTCTCTTGTGAGGTACTCTATCGAAGGCCTTACTGAAATTCAAGTAAACTATATCATATTCTTTATCACTGTCTACTACTCAAATGTTTTATTGAAGAACGTCAGTAAATTTGTCAGGCAAGTGAACGACCTCTCGTGAACCCATGCTGAGATTCATTAATCAAATTATGTTCTTCAAGGTGACTTCTAATAATATCAGCTATAATTGATTCTAATAATTTGCCTACTATAGACGTTAGGCTTATTGGACGGTAATTTGATGGAATTGACTTATCCCCTGATTTGAATATAGGAACTACATTAGCTATCTTCCACATCTCTGGCACAACACGAGGACCTTGTCGTAGTGGTCCAGTAGTTGGGACAGACAGGAGCGACCTTCTCTAAACCCATGCTTCCTGGGTTGTGTAATTGATGGGTATCAAGATGAGTGGCGATATTGCTTCGAGAACCCTTTCATACACAATAGAGCGAAAACGAATGTGAAGGACATGGAAGTGAAAATGTCAGAGGATCTCACCTTCAAATACCACATCTAAGTATTAACTTATCTGCTGGAAAAGGAGAACCTGGCCTAGTGGTAAAGCTCGCTCCACACAGCGAGGGTACGAGATGGATTCCGGGTTAGTCGACTGGCGTGTGTTGCATCCTGGGAGAAAACTGACCAAATTTGCCGAAAATGTTCTGCATAATAAGCGGCATTCTATATCTCCACCAAAGTTGTCTGGATATGCAGCTTATAACTTAAGGTCAACCAACTGTTGTGTGATGTATTTCAGAAAGAACTTGCCACATTCACTCCTTACCCTGCAGAGTCGAGTAAACATGCAGTATCATGGTGTCAGAGTATACGCAGGCGATTTTTCCATAAACATTTTTAATCTTTATGCCCCAGCAAACCAGCTTCGACCTGATGCTTTCCAGATCGCATCAATAGCGAACCTACCCTCATACTTGGAGACTTTAATGCCAGATATAAGAATATTGGTTGGTCTATAACAAACACCAATGGAACTAAACTAGTGAAATTTCTAAATGAGCATGATAATGTTCGTATTGTAGACACTACTGAGCCCACTCACATATATGGAGGCATACTAGATCTGTGCCTTGGATTTAATACATCATATACGATCCATGACTCTGTCATAGTTGATGCTCTTCTATCTGATCACTTCCCAAGACTCACAACTGTCAATCTTGATCATATCTCCAGCAACCAAGGAGCTAAATACAGAAGGAGGAAACTTATTCTCAACCCAGAACACAGAGATAACTTTATTAACCACTTGGATCAATGGTATAAGGATTAGGAGCCCACTGGCACACAAAAATTCAATGATGATCTAGTTACCACTATTGAGACTGTACTCAGATCAAGTGGGCAGGAAAAGAAAACATAAACCTTCCACTAGAAATGACAATAAAAACCAATGTAAATATTATAATGACCCCAGTATGCAATCTAACACATGCAGCTAGGAGGATTGGTAAAGCATACCGTGAGTGTAGAACCCCAGAACTTCCAGAACGTTCCAAGCTGCATAACAAATGCAAGAAATAGAAAGCAAGAACTTAGGCAAAAGGAATGGGAACAATTCGTTATTGGATTAAATAGGTCTACCCCTTTAAGGCTGCATGGAAAGGTATAAATAAAATAACCAGGAAAAAAATACTGGCAATGTGCTCATCCTTTTCCACTTAAAAGCAAATGACCTCATAAAAGACTGGTCCAAAAACTCCAGGCATGAAAAACCCTTTTTGAGAAAAAGGGGGCTTCTGAAGAAATGTTGAAACTGATTAATTTTATAGCCAAAATATTGATGAGAGTGATTGCCTCTTCACCGAGTGTGAATTGATAATGTATTAACTAAGGTCGATCAACTGCTCCGGAAAGGGGTGTATAACCTATGATATTCTAGAACTCTAAGGCACGTGCCAAAACCCCTTTTTGGCACTGATAATACCAGTTAATTGAGGAGTTCTTCCTACTTCCGGGGCCAATAGTCTCAGGGATATCCCTAAGCCCCAACAGTCTGATACATTTTGACCGATCTCCTTAACTAGCTGCTTTTTTAAAATTTTGAAAGAATGATACTTAAAGACTGTACATAGAATCACCCCCCGGTGGTAAAGCCCCGCTTCACGCACGTAGGGGCCTGGTTCTACCCCTGGGGAAACATGTCGAAGGGAGGCTAAAAGGACAATATGAAAATGATATAGCATAAAAAGAAAAGTCTGACCCGAAGCTTTTTATAGCCACATCAGGAGGAAAACAACAGTCAAGGACCAGGTAATCAGGCTGAAAGGGGAAGGTGGGAGTTCACAAAAACGACCAAGAGGTATGGGAGGAGCTCAAAATGAGATTTGGGGAAGTATTTACACAGGAGACAGGAAGGACTTCAAAATTTGGGAATAGGGAGGTATACCAAAAAGGGGGGGGATGAAATACACAAAACCCGGGAGGAGGAGGTGAAGAAGCTGCTATGGGGAACTCGATACCTAAAAAAGCGGTGGGACCGGAAAACTTTTCCCGTGGGTCCTTAGAGGGGGAGGAGTTTGTTTGGCACAACACAAATTTCAACACATCCATTAAAAGGGGGGGCAACTACCTGAGGCGGGAAGATGGAAAATGTAGCCCCAATTTTTAAGAAAGGAGAAGACACGAGGCAAAACAAGGAGGGGGAAATGACGTGTATAGTATGAAAAAAGTCAGGGGAGAAGATCAAGGAGAGGGTGGAGCACCAGAAACAAAGTTTATAAACGACAACCACCGGTTTCGGGGAAAGGGAAAAAACTGTGTCAAAAACCCCACGGATTTTTTATGACAAGGTAACAGAAGTAAGACAAGAGAGGGGTGGTAGACTGCTTTTTTGGACTGCAAAAAGGGGTTCACACATTTCCCCCACAAGATTAATGAAAAAGCAATGGATCAGAGAATATCTGACAGGGGGGCAAAAACGAGTCATGGTACGTGACGAGATGTCAAAAAGGGGCACCTGTGACGAGTGGAGTTCCACAAGGGTCAGTCCTAGGACCTGTACTGTTTTGGTATATGTAAAATGACATAACGGAAGGGGAGACTCAAAAATGCCCCGTTTGGATGAGGGAAGTTAATGAAAAATCAAATCAATCGAGGATCAGGCAGGACTACAACCGGGACAGGCTGCAAGCCTGGTCCAGTAAGTGGCTCCTTGAATTTAACCCTGCCAAATGTAAAGTCATGAATATGGGGAAGGGGGAAAGAAGCCGCAGACAGAAGAGTCTGGGTGGCCAAAGACTGCAAACCTCACTCAAAAAAAAAAGATTTTGGGGGGGAGTATAATCCGAGCAATCTCCTGAGGCACACATCAATCAGATAACTGCTGCAGCATAGGGGGCGCAAACCTAAGAATAGCTTCCAAAAACCTCACTAAGGAATCATTCAAGACTCTGATACCATATACGCGGGGCCATACTGGAGTATGCAGCACCATTTTGGGAAAACCCACACCTGGTAAACACGTCAAGAAAGGGGGAAAAAATGAAAAAGGGTTTGCAACAAGATAGCCCCAGAGCAAAGGGGGGTTGTTCTACGAAGAAAGGTTAAGGGAAATGGGCCCCCACGACACTAGAGGACAGGAGGGTTGGGGAGACATGATAACGACATATAAAATACTTGAGGAATAGATAAGGTGGACAGAGACAAGATGTTCAGAGAGGGGACACAGAAACAAGGGGTCACAATTGGAAATTAAAAGGACTCCATGAGTCAAAGTTATGGGAAGTATTTCTTCAGTCATAGAGTTTTTTCAGGGGGAATAACTTGAAAGCGACATAGTGGAGGCAGGAACCAAAACATAGTTTTAAGACTAGGTTTGATAAAGCCCATGGGGCAGGGAGAGAGGACCTAGTAGCAACCCGGGAAAAGGCGGGGCCAGGAGCCTTTACTCGACCCTGCAACCAAAAAAAGGTGAAAAGGTGAGTACACACACACTTGGTTTGCGCTTTTTGATCACGCACAGGGGGCCCCCTTCAATTCCGGGGGGGGCCGAAAAACCATGTGCCAGGACAAAGGGAATTTAAATAACATACAACAAAGGGGGCCCAGTGTCGAATTGAAATTTTTCCTAGGACAAAATGGTAACAACCAACCCCCCCCTCATGGGGGCATGGGAGGAAGAGTGCAGAAAATGATTTTTACCTTTGAATATTGGTGGGAGTCTACCGATGGATAATAGGATACCTGTCAAAAAAAAGATTTCGTCCTCTCCCAAAAGGGTTTAGAAGGATTTTTAAAGAAATGTCCCTAGGTACACCGCGGGGGGAAGTTCTCAGTCCCATGCTATTTAAATTTGATTAATGCCCCCTTTTTTCTACCTCACCTAAACATAGCTATAAGCTATGCTGATGACATCATGATCCATACAACAGGGCAAAAAAAAATGAGTACCGTTCTTAACGAAGTTCAAGCAATTTGTAATCGACCCCTCGTAATATCTTCCCCCCCAAAAAAAGATATTAACAAGAAAAAGACATCCCCCCCCCATCTATTTTGCAGGGTGAAAACATTAGCCCCGTTAAAACTTTCAGATATCTTGGTGTAGATGTACCCTTTAACAAACCCCCTATACCACAACCAAATAAGAAATGCAAAGATAGACTAAATGCCTTAAAGCTGTTGCGGGACAACCCCAACTATGGTGCCCAAAGTGATAACGTGAGAATGATGTTTCATAGCCTATATTAGGTCCCAATTTATTATGCTACCCCATTTTAAATTTGCCAGAGAAAATTCTCTCCGACCCTTGAGAAAGCAAAATGAAGCCTCAGGGAAATTTTTCTTTGGGTGTCCCAAATCTACAAAGGTTTTTAATAAGGGGGAAGGAGCTTGGTAATTTGTATCAGTGATAAGAATGTTGAGATTAATGCTGTACTTGGTATTAGAATGTTAAGAAATGCCCAAAAAACGTCACAATGAATCTTACCAAAAGTCTAGAAGTAAATAATTTTAAAATCTAAATAGATTGTGAAAAAATGAATTACATTAGGTTTTACAACCCGCATGAATTGTATCACTGTAGGCAACAAGAATTTCACCCCCCAATCGAAGATTTTTCATTTAATACCATACCTGAAAGCCCCCCACCAAGAAGCCCATTGCCAGTAATCCCTTCCCTTTAAAACAATATTTAAACAACTGCTCAAAAAGAAATTTCTGCCTAGCTGGGTAATAATTTTTTCTTAATAAGTGGGTCTAAACAGGAGTCCCGGGAGGGCCGCATCTGCCTTGTTTCCACCTCCCAGTTAAGAACAATAATAAATCTACTGAACTAGGCATTGAATTAACAACTGGGGGGCTACACTCAAACTGAGTTGTTTGCAACCTAATGGCACTAAAGCTAACTTATGACACTTTAGCTTTACTCATCATCAAACTTTCCCCTGTTATCACTGAAGGCCCTTTTACTCATATAATGACTCTAAAAGCATGCCCATTGGAGAAGCCAGGGATTGATACCAAAAAAAAAAGGGGCAAAGGAATTAATGCAATTGGTATGGATTCCCCCTCACACATTGGGTTACTCCTTCATGATAAAGTTGATTTTGTTAGCCAAGAAGAGACCCAGAAGGAGAATGTAGAATATAACTTTGGTATATCTGTGTCTAGCATTAGGAATAATAAGGAGAGAAATAAATAATGAAAATGATTGCCATGGGAAAGCAGTTGGGCCTGACAGACTGACTGATGTTGTAGGGGCCAGGCTTGGCTTTGCTTCGGCTTTTGGGAGACACACAGATGATGATCAAACTAAATGAAATTTTGGATCAGGCATATGGTCTCTGTTTTCAACATAAGGGTTAATTGCCCACTTATTGGGAATATAGAAAGACAGTATAATAACCTATGTACATGTCAAGATATCTTATTAGTGAAAATAGGATACCAGTTATATTGCAAATTTCCATTGTTGAACAGAAAGGCTGTAGATATAAATAAAAATTAATTCCATGAACGTGCTATCTGTGCTCATTAAAAGGAACAGATGGGCATGTTTGTGGAAACCTTAATGTGAACAGACTGACTGATGTTGGGGGCCGGGCTTAGGCTTCCGTACTTCTGGCATTTGGGGAACAAAATGAAAAACAAATGCGTGTGGGCATAGGTACTGTCTTGAAATATGGTTTAATTTGTCCACTTATTGAAAATACAGAGATAGACATATAAAACCTATGTGACATGTCAAATATCTTATTAATGAAAATAAGATAATTTTGTAATAAGAAATTTTTAAATTTGCTTGAACAGTAAGTGAAATGTGAATAAAAATGACAACTGTTAACTCTTTTGGGGCCTATCCGGTCTTTTGTGATCCATATGCTCTTGCTACGTCCCAGGATGGATATGGTTAAATAAACTATCCACTTCGGTGGTAAAATCTAAATCTAATCTATATAATAGCAAGTCATTGATGTCAGCTAGGCCTGTACACCTTTTACATGTACTTTTAAAAAATTTTTATTATTATTATTATTATTATTATTTACACAAATTGGCCATTTCCCACGAGGCAGGGTGGCACAAAAAGAAAACAAAAATTTCTCTTTTCAACTTTAGTAATGTATACAGGAGAAGGGGGTTTCTAGCCCTATTATTACTATAATTATTATTATTATTAATGTTGTTAATGTTATTATTAACCCTTTCAGGGTTTTTGCCATACTATTACGCCCTTTGCCAGGTTTATTGACATACTAGTACCATAAATTCTGAAAAACTCGGCAGGAGGTGCAACATTCCCCAATGGAAAGCAGGGGCACCACGAGTACTGTAATTGAAGACACAATAAGTGTCAGGGGGCCCCGAGTGTTCAACTGTACCTGGTCAGCCGGGCTGTGATTGTACGTTGGTTTACGTGTGGCCTGCAGTAGCAGGCTGGTTGGGCAGACCCCCGATCCCCCTGAGGCTGCAGGGTTTTTTAAATCTTTCCAATATACTCCCGGTAAAGATATGTTTTATTCCAATTAAAATTATAATCTAACTTGGAATGTCACTATCATAAAAATATACAAAAAAATTATCTTAAAAATGACTATCAGGAAGCCCCCCAAGGTGGTATTGTGCAGAGTAAAACTGTGGGAAGGGAAATTTAAAGGATTGTTTATTTGATAGATATCACCAGTTGTCACATGCAAAACATTTTTTTTAACACACTACACTTCCACGTCTGGGCCGACGATATACGAATTTCATTACTCATAAGTTTTTAGTATGAGTTTTATGTGACACTAAACCAGACTTTCGAAAAAGTTTTTTTGACACACTGAATATTGATATAGTTTTTCCGTATGAGTTCTCGTGACCAACAATTCAGACTTTTTAGAAAAGCTTTTATTCATTGTGAACACTGAAAGGTCTCCCCGTATGTATTAGGTCTTAAATTCCCTTTTAAAAAATCTTTTTGAACACTGATGTGGTTTCCAGTATGAGTTCTTTGTGACATACTAAATCAGACTTTTGTGAAAGTCTTTTAGCCACTGAACACTGATATGGTTTCTTCCCGTATGATTCTCATTGATTTACTAATGTTGATTTTGAAAAAGTTTTCAACATTCTGAACACTATATGGTTTTCCTTATGAGTTCCCCATGTGATTTTCTAAATGTTTTTTGAGAAAAGTTTTCAGACATACTGAAAACTGATGTGGTTTTTCTCCAGTATGAGTTCTCATGTGATTTACTAATGTTGATTTTCGAGAAAGTATTTCAGACACACTGAACACTGATATGGTTTCTCGCCAGTATGAGTTCGCATGTGACACACTAATTTAGATCTTTCTGAAAAGTCTTTCAGACATTCTGAACACTGATATGGTTTCTCTCCAGTATGCGTTCTTATGTGACGTACTAATTCTGACTTTTGTGGAAAGTCTTTCAGACATTCTGAACACTGATATAATTTCTCTCCAGTATGAGTTCTCATGTGTTTTAGTAAATTATATTTATCAGAAATCTCTTTTAGACACACTGAACACTGGAGTGTTTTATAGTCTATAATAAATGTGGTCAGAGATACGCACTGAGGTTCTTGAGAAGAAGATTGCTGTAGTGAGTGTGAATGTTGATCAACACCTCTACATTGCATTGCCTCAAAACACAGTTTTTCAGGTGTTTTAAACATAATGAGTAAATGATATTCTCAAATATTAATTTAACTATGGTTTTAGTGTAGTCACTGTATTAACACTGTATATACAACATTTACAGAACCTTTAGCTTTGTAACAGTGATATTGGCACTATAAGTGCTTTATTGAAACTACAAGTACCAGAATATATGGTGTCAGAATACCTGAAGTATTGAAACTACAAGTACCAGAATATGGTGTCAGAATACCTGAAGTAGTGAACTAAAATACCAGAATTGGAAAGGTATTCCCCGAGGCCT
>WNWK01019480.1:0-37712 GCA_009830355.1 Cherax destructor
AGGCAACCTACCATTTTTTCTTAAAGGGCCCTTCTTAACTGACAAAATTTCCGGGCGGGTTAGTAATGAACCCCCCCGGAATTTGCCCAACGAAGGTGTAGGGGGTTCGGACAACCCCTTTCTGTTTTAAAAATAACTGTCTGTTCCCCCATCAATTTTGGTCATGCCATGGGATGACTTTGTTATAGCTTGTGCAGGTGCTGACTGTCACCTCATTGCAGTTTCCCTCCAGCATGCCATCACCAGGTTTCTGATTGGGCCACCACTCACAGGTTTAAATTTTCTAGTGGCAAAACTCATCAAATTACGTTTACTAGAGTTCAGTGGTCTCTGATCATCCATTGTACCTATCCCGCTCAGGGTTTCTCGGCCTCCTGTTCGATCATCGATTGTCAGGGAAAACCCTTACATTACCTCTCTGAAGGCAACATGTCACACCAAGCTGAACCTTCTTAAAACCCTGCACATCTTTCATTGGGGCTGATCTAGAACTCTCCTTCGCCACATTCAGCCCTAATTTTGTCGAAACTCGATTATGGTGACCAGATATATTCCGGCCTCCCTGCTACGTTTTTCCATCCTTAATCCCATCCATCACCAGGGATTACCATGCTTGTGCATTTCGGTCTTCCCCAGTTGAGAGCCTCTATGTAGAAGCGAACATTCCATCCTTATCTGACGTCGTGATGCACATTGCATTCGCTATTTTGTTCACTCTATGACCTCCCAATCCTTCCATGTATAGGATTGTTACAGATATTAGTGGGCGTCTTTATTTGTTTCGCCCTGCTTACTTCGTCCCTTTTCTCTTAGTCTACATTCACTCCTGTCTCCCCTTCAGCTTCCACCTCTTATGTTTATGTGACATCCCCCTTTCCCTGCCCCCTTGGGAAGTTCCTGCTGTCCGTGTTTGTTCTATTCCTCTACCTTGCGCGAAAGCCCAACTACCTACGGTGGCTTCTCGCTTTCTTTCTAGACCATTTCTGTTCTCATTCCCATGCCATCACAGTATACACCGATAGTTCAAAGTCATCTGACGGCGTCGGATTTGCAGCGTTGTTTCCAGACAGCATCTTATGAGGGCATCTATTACCCTCGGCTAGCATATTTACGGCTGAATTGTATGCCATTCTTGTGGCACTTATCCGTTTGCATCTATGTCTGTGTCACCATTGTGGTCCTTTCAGACCCCCCTTAAATTGCCAGGCTATCCATAAAATTGATACACCTCACCCACTAGTTCTTCGTATCCACCTTTGGTTACGTTGTATCTTTAGCAAGCATAAATATATTGTCTTTTGTTGGGTCCCTGGTCATGTTGACGTACAGGGCAATGAACAGGCAGACACTGCTGCGGGTCAGCAGTACATGACCTTCCAGTTTCATATAGAGGTATTCCTTTCACAGACTATTTTGAGGTCATTGCTACCCACCTTCGCAACCATTGGCAACAACGCTGGTCTGACCTCCCAATAACAAACTTCATTCTATTAAACGGGTTATAGGTTTCTGGCCTTCTTCTTGTCCCAATGTCAAGGTTGGGAGACTACACTCTCCTGTCTTCGCATCGGGACACTGCGTCTTACTCATGGGTATCTCATGGAGAGGCTCCCTGCCCCCTCTCTGTGAGCATTGTCGGTTCCAGTGTCTGTTCGACATATTCTGTTGGACTGCCCCCACTATCCGAGCACGCAGAATTTACCTCCAATGGTGTCTTTGCTCTGCGGCCCTTTCTTTACCTTCCTTCTTGCAGATGGACCCCCCTTTTAAACCTGACTCTCTCGTTGACTTTTGACAGGAAAGCACTACAAACCCGAAGATTATACCCTAGCACCTTTCTCAGTCCCTTCTACCTTGATCTCTTGCTACCCTCTATCCCTGCACTATCCACCATCCTGCTGCACTCCATACCCTACTAATCATCCATCTCCCTCTTACAACCCATTCTCCCTGCATCCTGCAATAACCTGCAGCGCTGTATAATCCCTGTGGTTTAGCGCTTCTATTTGATTATAATAATAATAAGGTGGGACCAAGTAAACCAAGTCCTAAATGATATAAACTGGGAAGATAGCCTAAGCATCATGGATCCTAACCTATGTCTAGAACAAATTAACTCTGTGGCACTTGAGGTTTGCTCAAGGCAAATTCCCTTAAGGAAAAGGAGAAGATGCAAACTAGAAAGAGAGGCGCTCCCTATACAGGCGAAGGCAAAGAATAATGGAGCGGCTACAAGAGGCCAATATATCTGAAATACGAAGGGAAACACTAGTCAGAGAAATAGCAAACATCGAATTAAAACTAAAGGAATCTTACAGGAATCAAGAAACGAGGGAAGAACTAAAAGCCATAAATTAAATTGAAAGAAACCCAAAGTGTTTCTTTTCTAGTGCAAAATCAAAGTCGAGAACAACAACCAGTATTGGGCCCCTACTTAAACGGGATGGGTCCTACACTGATGACAGCAAGGAAATGAGTGAGTTACTAAAGTATGACTCAGTTTTTAGCGAGCCGCTAACCAGACTGAAAATCGAAGACCTAAATGAATTTTTTATGAGAGTGCCACAGAACTTGACAGACGCATGCCTATCTGACATCACCCTTACGCCAAATGACTCCGAAAAGGCAATAAATGACATGCCCATGCACTCCGCTCCAGGCCCAGACTCATGGAACTCTGTGTTCATCAAGAACTGCAAGAAGCCCCTATCACGTGCTTTTAACATCCTATGGAGAGGGAGCATGGACACTGGGGTCGTCCAGCAGTTACTAAAAACAACAGACATAGCCCCACCCATAAAGGGGTAGTAAAGCAATAGCAAAGAACTACAGACCAATAGCGCTAACGTCCCATATCATAAAATTTTTTGAAAGAGTTCAAAAGCAAGATCACCACTCATCTTGATACCCATCAATTGCACAACCCAGGGCAGCATGGGTTTAGAGCAGGTCGCTCCTGTCTGTCCCAACTACTAGACCACTACGACAAGGTCCTGGATGCTCTAGAAGACAAACAGAATGCAGATGTTATATACACAGACTTTGCAAAAGCCTTTGACAAGTGTGACCATGGTGTAATAGCACACAAAATGCGTGATAAAGGAATAACATTAAAAGTTGGTAGATGGATCTATAATTTTTTAACAAGTAGAACACAAAGAGTAGTAGTCAACAGAGTAAAGTCTGAGGCAGCTACTGTGAAAAGCTCTGTTCCACAAGGCCACAGTACTCGCTCCCATCCTGTTCCTCATCCTTATATCGGACATAGACAGTGATATAAGCCACAGTGCCTTGTCTTCCTTTGCAGATGACACCCGAATATGTATGACAGTGTCCACCGTTGAAGACACTGCGAGACTCCAAGCAGACATAAACCAAATCTTTAAATGGGCTGCAGAAAACAATATGAAGTTCAATGATGAGAAATTTCAATTACTCAGATACGGAAAACGTGAGAAATTAAAATCTCATCGGAGTACAAAACTAATTCCAACCACACAATAGAGCGAAAAACTAATGTCAAAGACCTGGGAGTGATCATGTCAGAGGATCTCACCTTCAAGGACCATAACACCGTAGCAATCACATCTGCTAGAAAAATGACAGGATGGATAATGAGAACCTTCAAAACCAGGGATGCCAAGCCCATGTTGACACTTTACAGATCGCTTGTTCTATCTAGGCTGAAATATTGCTGCACACTAACTGCACCTTTCAAGGCGGGTGAAATTGCTGACCTTGAAAATGTGCAGAGAACCTTCACGGCACGCATAACTGTGATAAACCACCTCAATTACTGGGAACGCTTGAAGTTCCTAAACCTGTACTCTAGAACGCAGGCGGGAGAGATACATTATTATATACACGTGGAAAATTCTCGAAGGATTAGTACCAAACTTGCACACGAGAATCACTCCCTATGAAAGCAAAAGACTGGGCAGGTGATGTAACATCCCCCCAATGAAAAGCAGGGGTGCCACTAGCATGTTGAGGGTACAAGATTGTTCAACTGCCTCCCAGCATACATCAGGGGGATTACCAACAAACCCTTGGCTGTCTTCAAGCAGGCACTGGACAGGCAACTAAAGTTGGTACCTGACCAGCCAGGCTGTGGTTTGTACATTGGACTGTGTGCAGCCAGCAGTAACAGCCTGGTTGATCAGGCTCTGGTCCAACATGAGGCCTGGTCACAGACCGGGCCGCAGGGGCGTTGACCCCTGGAATTCTCTCCAGGTAAACTCCAGGTACCTCACATATGCCATTTGTGCTTGGGGATCAACAGCAATTACCCACCTAAAGCCAATAATAACCCAACAAAAAGCCACAGTAAGAATTATCACGCAATCCAACGCTAGGCAACACCCCACCCCCCACTCACTTCAAAGACCTAAACCTACTCACTGTTCAGAACATCCATACTTACTACTCTGCAATCTACATTTATAGAACCATAAATACTAACTTTAACCCTGAACTAAAACTCTTGACAGTTGTGACAAGACCCATAGACATAATACCAGACACAAGCATCTCTTTGACATTCCCCATGTCCGACTAAATCTATACAAAAATTCAATGTACATAAAAGGGCCTAAAATCTGGAACTCCCTGCCTGAAAACTCTAGAACTGCAGACACAACCTCCATTTTCAAAAGCACTGTTAAAAAACATCTTATCTCACTTACCAGTAGCTAACCACATGAAAATTACTTTATCTTGCACATATCCACAACAAAATTACACTTATTGATATCTGTTTCCGCCTTAATTTGCACATGAACGTAACCAAGTTTCTAATACAACTACTGCTTCATAATTCTTAAGCTAGTCATAAGTTTGCCTAAGACACTCCAATATAGAAACTGTATCATGCCAACACGTCACCATTTCCATTAGTATATAAACTACTTGTTAAATTCTTTAATTTTTATACTACCCCAATTTTATAAACCTAGTTAATCACTCCAATTACCTAACCTTAATGCCAGTATAATCATTGTATAGAATAAGATTGCCAGATTTATTCCAATATTGAGCTTTAATATAAACTGTGTAACTAATTTTCTTACAATCTAAACCTAAACATTCTAAACCACCTCACTATGGTAAATATATTTGATCATTTAAAATTTATACTCATTTGTAATCTATAATACAATCTAGTTATCCTTAACTACATCACTATTGTAAATCTCTTTAATCATTTAAAATTTATATTCATATGTAATTTGTAAATTAGATTAAAACCTAGTATTAAATCTGCCTGAAAGGTCTAGCATGTCCAGGCATGCTAGGCATGCTAACGGCCATCTTTGTAATTATAGCCATTATCTCCAAGAACCCATATGACAATTGGTGTATTGGTTAACCATAGAATTAAGGAAAAAATGTGTGAGGTGCATTGAGGTATCTGTGGAGACAAAAAACGTTATCCATGAAGGCAAAGAAGGGAATGTATGAAAGTATAGTGGTGAAGCATGGGTTGTAAATGCTGCAGCGGGGAGGTGGCTGGAGGCAGTGGAGATACCCTGTCTAAGGGCAATGTGTGGTGTAAATATTATGCAGAGAATTCGGAGTGTGGAAATTAGGAGGTGTGGAGTTACTAAAAGTATTAGTCAGAGGGCTGAAGAGGGGTTGTTGTGATGGTTTGGTCATTTAAAGAGAATGGATTAAAGTAGAATGACTTGGAGAGCATATAAATCTGCTTTGGAAGGAAGGCGGGGAAGGAGGTTTTGTGGGCGAGGGGCTTGGACTTGTGAGCGTGTTAGTGAATGGAAACGAATGGTTTTTGGGACCTGACAAGCTGTTGGACTGTGAGCAGGGTAATATTTTGTGAAGGGATTCAGGGAAACTGGTTAGCCGGACTTGAGTCCTGGAAATGGGAAGTACAATGCCTGCACTTTAAAGAAGGGGTCTGGGATATTGGCAATTTGGAGTGACTTCTGAACTGTCGCATCTGAGCGCCTCTGCAAAGACAGTGATTATGTATGAGTGAGGTGAAAGTGTTGAATGATGAAAGTATTTTCTTTTTGGGGATTTTCTTTCTTTTTGGGTCATCCTGCCTCAGAAGTCTTTAAACTAGATACCTATAATGCCAAGACTCCTCTGCTGCTTGATAATGTACCTACTCACTCAAGGGCTGAAAATTTAAGCAGTACAGGTGGTAAAATTAAGATATTTCTGCCCTCTAGTAACATCTTGATCCAACCGATGGTTCAGGGGATTATTGCAGCCAAGAGGCTATACCAGTCTTGGTACACAGATGAAATACTGGTAGTGATTAAGGAAGATGAAGATTTGGAGACACCAGAGGCTTATGTCCCTTGAAAAACATCAAAAAGTATCACCCAAAGACTATCATCTTCAACCTTGCTGCATCATGGAAGGAACTGAAAAGGACAGAAATAGCTAATAATTGGAAAAAAAAAATTATATTGCCTTGAAAATGAGTCTGACTTTGAAGGGCTTGAGGCTGGTGATTTCTATCGTACCCTTCAGAGGGTGGGAGAAACAGAAGTTATGGAGGAAGATGTGATGGAATGGTTAAAAGAAAATGATGGCGATGCTTTTTACCAAATGTTGAGTAATACAGAAATTGCAGGGCAGTTCTTGATAGAGAAGAACAGTTGTACAAGATGCAACTAATGTTCTCATCAAGTACACTGACTTCTCTGACAAAAGTAAAGGCTTATTACCCACACTTAAGAATTCTTAGAGAATGTATCCTTAATGGAGCTGTATCAACATGATAAACAATTGAAGCTGAACACAGTCTTCAAATTTATTCCTCTTTCAGTTACTTGGTGGTGAGGTGCTCTTGATCTAGAGAATTAGATCTGTGCTCCAATTCCCTGAATCAAGCCTGAATACCTTCCATCCTTTTGAAAATTATGTGAGCAAATCACCTGCAGGAGGCTTACAGGGCATTACATGAATTACCTGCAAGTAATTTGGGTGAGATAAGTGGGACTTAAATCACAGTAGGTCGCTGAACTGCAAGTCCTTCGATGCCCACTTCCTCACCACTCTCGCAAAATGCTAGACCTGACATTAAATTAATAATTATAATATTAAAACCAAACAGTCAGTTTGCAACACTAGGGCTGAAAACAGTAAATGTATAAAAGACATTCATCATAAAGTTATAAATAAAGACAGTGGATCAGGTCAGCAAACAAAGGGAGACAACAGAGGGCAGCAAGAGACTAGCTCCCTTTGGTGAATTAAAGATGTGTGGACTGTATGATTAGGCTTGCTGGGTACACAAAAATATAACAATTAGTACAATACAAATTCAAAAGTGTTATTAGAAAAGAACTTTGTATTACTACTTATTATTTAATTACTGTAGATGGATCACACCACAACACCTGCCAAACACCTAGACCCTACACTGGCCAACTAGAGATCTAAATGCAACGACTAATGGTGTACTTCCATGTGAGTGATGTTCCTTATCTTCCGCCATCCACACGTAATTCTTGAGGTCCCGCAAATTTCCTGTTCCAATTCTTCAGCAAGGGACATTAACATGGGTTCCTATTATAAATTCAGGCCGAAACCCCCCAATTTGGCTCGGAAGATGCCGAATTATAAGCAGAATTTCTCATGACAACCAGTGTTCACAATTAACAAAATGGCGTCTCCCTGCGTCACTCTCTGGCTGTCCCCCCCCCTTCAATTAAAATTTCTAGAAAGTCCAAATAGCATTACATTTCAATATGCAATTATTATATTATATATAAGTTCTACCTATTTTGTAAAAAAATTCCACACATACTGTGGGGAATTGTGAGACTACCTGTATGGACTTCACCACCACTTACAAACAGATGATCTCAACGGGAGGTGACCGTCTAGTATAATTTTACCGCAGTCACTCCCGCGATGTGTGTGAGAAACTTGACCCACTCCTGGTCGCACCGAGGGGTTCCTTAGATATTCTCTCACGCGCCCCACTCCACTCTGGACCAGTTTTTAAAGTAAAATAGGCTCGCACTAGTACGTACGATACAATAAGGTTTGTGGACTGTATAGATTAATATGTGACTGATCAGAAGTAGAAAGAAGAGGAGAGAACACACAATTAAATTAACATGACCATCACTCGCCCTTTGTCATTGATGGTCGTTGAAGATCATTGACGATACTACAGTATTTATCCTAGATCATAACGTCCCTACCGGCCGGCAACAGAATATCATAACTCAATAAATACTTAGCAGTGGGTGAGGGAGTCGCTTCCTTTGTTTGGGCTCCCTCGCGTCGATCTCGTGGTCTTTGCACGGGAGCGATTATATTCCCGGCAAAGCGATGATGGTGGAGTTGTGGTAGTCCCGATATAGAAGTATTGACTTCTTGACACCTCTACAATTCTCAAAACAGAATCGGGAGGTCAACATATGATCGTTATGAGAACCACTGCACACATTCTCTCTCGTGATATTGATATAGAAACTTGTTTGGACTGGCCCCTTGTAAGTTGCACTCTGGGCAAGCACTGTTGACACCGACACTCTGAGACACTTCTCTCAGACTTACAAGTGGCTATGGTACAAATTTCTAGCTAATTGCAGTAAGGGGAATCCCACACTGCCTACACAATACTGGAAGGGGGTTTACTTACTTGAAAGAAAAGGGTGGCTATGTGTCCTGGTCTTCCTTATATATAACCCCTCCTAACACCATGTGCAGTGGAGAAAATTTGTCTGCAAAAGATGGGGTAATTAGTGTCCTGACTCACCTCAGAGTTCCCTGGTTCCTTGGGTATCCCTTGAGCAATATATACAGTAAGTAACACTAGCTTCCAGACTTGAACTTAAGAGACGACGCTGGTACATACCAACACAAAGTCGTCCGTCCGCCTAAGACCCACAGATAACTCACTAACATTTCCCCCAGAAAACTGGCCAGATACTGAGAGAAAGAAAGCCTAGTCTTACTGTAATGGGTCTGGATGGAGGCAGATTTCCACGGTACTTCGGGATCTCCTCCAGGGCCCCAGGACAGATGTTGGGTCACGTGGGGATGCTGTTGTGTTACAGCACGTCTTCTCCGTGTGGAGTCTGGTCTGGTAAGAACGTAGGTCACGATTTCTGACCGCCACACTGCCTAGATTCAAGTGTGGGCTGCCAGTTGTCTCTAGCTAACATAACCTAATGCTTGCCTATTCAGGCCTATAACTACCTATATTAGGGTGCTAGAGCTACAGTATTAATATCTAACATTGCCTTAATAATCCTAATATTAGTTTCTATCTGTACAAACTTGCCTAGGTGTTCCTAGGTGGATAAATCTATCAATTAAAATATACACAATAGTCACCTTCAAAAGCTGGAGTGTGTAGTTGTTTTGGTTGGGAGTGTGGGTTTATAAACTCTGAGGGCCGATCCACGGTATGTTTAAGGCTCCTAACGGCTCACTTACCCTGTGGAACTTTTAGTGACTAAAAAAGTTTCCACAATTGACATCACCAAATCTTCTTTAATTCACACGTCACTTTAATGTTTCACTGGTTTACGCTCATTAATGTTCACTTTATTAAATTTCAACGTCGATGTATCGAGATGAAAATGTTAACCCATTACCATTCCAATGTGTCCAACATGGCGACCCCGGCTGCCATTCCTCAACCGTCGGCCCACGATGTATTTCTCTCCCCTCCAATTCCTTATAAAGCTAATTCACTGGACTTTATCGTCCCGCCAAGTACCTAGCACAATTTCACCTCGCTTCCTTTATGAAAGTCACCCAGAATCAGGGTTGTGACCGTATCCAGTCAGATAGTCACGCCACCGGAGCCCAATTTAGGCCTATCTCGGTGTCACTCGCCATCGTCATTCACTATTTAAACAATTATCACTATTACAGTGATTCCCGGACTTAATGTCCCACATCACTCGTTGAACAAATTGATAACACTCCCTATTATGAAGTGTGGTTGTTAATCACGGCTAGGCTGCCATAAACGCCAAATCCCTGACGCCATTTAGGCCTAGATTCCCACGTCTTGGGTAGGCCCACGAGAGACTGCCCGCTCTCTGCCCAGCTTCCTTGAATCCCCTCTGCCCGAACCTATCTGATGGTTCTATCTTCATACCCAGATAAAGGTTAAACCACTAGCAGTACATTAATGATATCTATTCATATTGGAAAGTTTATCGAATATAACTTTCGGAAAATAACAATATTTTCCACATATACCTTCCCCCCACCCAAACAGGCTCTGTATAATTCCTACGGGTTTAGTGCTCCCCATCTTGGCCATCTGTCTATGTCTTCCCAGTCCTGTATGTCTTATCAGCCATCTACATTATTTTCACTAGTACAGCTTTACATATTTAACTCAATATAAAAGTTGTTCTAAGTTACCACTATCGATCACAGCAGTTTACACCTCATCTCTCCACCAAGTAAAGGTTAAAATACCTGTATTCTAGTGTCCGTGTTTTTTTTTTTTTGGACAAGTCTGCTAGTTCAGAAAACAACCGAAGCATAGAATATTAATTTCAGAAGCAGGAAGTAAAAGACCACTGTCATTATCATACACCCCTCCTCCCTATTAGTCCTTTAATGAGTGTGTTCACTGTAGTAGCAATACATTCATGGGGGAGCACAGTAATTACTATCCCCTTGCTCCCGGTATTTTAGTTGCCTCTTACGACACTCATGACTTACGGAGGAAGGATTCTATCCAACTTCCTAACGGGAATATCACATTTATGTCCCCTGTCTGGCTAGGTTTCTATTTTATCTTAAATGAACAAGACGCTTCAATTTAAAACTACAATGGAATATCATTCAAAACAGTGCCACGCCCAAATATGCAGTCTTGCCAAAGTCATTAATTATGAGTGGTACTACAAGCCAGCTGGGAGTAATATTTAAAGAGTTATTGTTAAAAAAATTAAAAGTTTAAACTTTCATTATCATATTTACGGGGAAGCGCTAAACCCTTAGGGGTCATACAGCGCCTAGAGAGGTAATCAGGCTGGATAATAAGGATAGGAAAAGTCCAATTTCTTGTATATAGAGCCTTGTACTAAATACAAGTGGCTTTCTGTTTGTATCTCATGTACATATGTACTTGTCCCTTATTATGAGGGAGCGCTAAACCCGTAGGGATTATACAGTGCCTGTAGGGAGGGGGGAAGGCATTCAGGCTTAATTCAGGAAACTGGAGCTCAAATCCAATTCCCTTCTGGCAAGTTGTTAAATTAAAAGCATTACTGGGGCATCGAAACTTGCAGAACCCTGCTGGTGACACCACCTATACTGCTAGTGACACCACCTGTACTGCTGCTGACACCACCTGTACTGCTGGTGACACCACCTATACTGCTGGTGACACCACCTGTACTGCTGCTGACACCACCTGTAATGCTGGTGACACCACCTGTAATGCTGGTGACACCACCTGTACCGATGGGGACACCACCTGTACTGCTGGTGACACCACCTGTACTGCTGGTGACACCACCTGTACTGCTGGTGACACCACCTATACTGCTGGTGACACCACCTATACTGCTGGTGACACCACCTATACTGCTGGTGACACCACCTGTACTGCTGGTGACACCACCTGTACTGCTGCTGACACCACCTGTACTGCTGGTGACACCACCTGTACTGCTGGTGACACCACCTGTACTGCTGGTGACACCACCTGTAATGCTGGTGACACCACCTGTACCGATGGGGACACCACCTGTACTGCTGGTGACACCACCTGTACTGCTGGTGACACCACCTGTACTGCTGGTGACACCACCTATACTGCTGGTGACACCACCTACACTGCTGGTGACACCACCTATACTGCTGGTGACACCACCTGTACTGCTGCTGACACCACCTATACTGCTGCTGACACCACCTGTACTGCTGGTGACACCACCTGTACTGCTGGTGACACCACCTGTACTGCTGGTGACACCACCTGTACTGCTGCTGACACCACCTGTACTGCTGCTGACACCACCTGTACTGCTGGTGACACCACCTGTACTGCTGGTGACACCACCTGTAATGCTGGTGACACCACCTGTACCGATAGGGACACCACCTGTACTGCTGGTGACACCACCTGTACTGCTGGTGACACCACCTTACTGCTGGTGGCACCACCTATACTGCTGGTGACACCACCTGTACTGCTGGTGACACCACCTGTACTGCTGCTGACACCACCTGTACTGCTGCTGACACCACCTGTACTGCTGGTGACACCACCTGTACTGCTGGTGACACCACCTGTACTGCTGGTGACACCACCTGTACTGCTGGTGACACCACCTGTACTGCTGGTGACACCACCTGTACTGCTGGTGACACCACCTGTACTGCTGGTGACACCACCTGTACTGCTGGTGACACCACCTATACTGCTGGTGACACCACCTGTACTGCTGGTGACACCACCTGTACTGCTGCTGACACCACCTGTACTGCTGCTGACACCACCTGTACTGCTGGTGACACCACCTGTACTGCTGGTGACACCACCTGTAATGCTGGTGACACCACCTGTACTCGTGGGACACCACCTGTACTGCTGGTGACACCACCTGTACTGCTGGTGACACCATCTGTACTGCTGGTGACATCACCTGTACTGCTGGTGACACCACCTGTACTGCTGGTGACACCACCTGTACTGCTGGTGACACCACCTATACTGCTGGTGACACCACCTGTACTGCTGGTGACACCACCTGTACTGCTGCTGACACCACCTATACTGCTGCTGACACCACCTGTACTGCTGTGACACCACCTGTACTGCTGCTGACACCACCTGTACTGCTGGTGACACCACCTGTACTGCTGTGACACCACCTGTACTGCTGCTGACACCACCTGTACTGCTGTGACACCACCTGTACTGCTGGTGACACCACCTGTACTGCTGGTGACACCACCTGTACTGCTGTGACACCACCTGTACTGCTGCTGACACCACCTGTACTGCTGCTGACACCACCTGTACTGCTGTGACACCACCTGTACCGATGGGGACACCACCTGTACCGTGGGACACCACCTGTACTGCTGGTGACACCACCTGTACTGCTGTGACACCACCTGTACTGCTGGTGACACCACCTGTACTGCTGGTGACACCACCTGTACTGCTGGTGACACCACCTGTACTGCTGCTGACACCACCTGTACTGCTGCTGACACCACCTGTAATGCTGGTGACACCACCTGTAATGCTGGTGACACCACCTGTACCGATGGGGACACCACCTGTACTGCTGGTGACACCACCTGTACTGCTGGTGACACCATCTGTACTGCTGGTGACATCACCTGTACTGCTGGTGACACCACCTGTACTGCTGGTGACACCACCTGTACTGCTGGTGACACCACCTGTACTGCTGGTGACACCACCTGTACTGTTGGTGACACCACCTGTAGTGCTGGTGACACCACCTGTAGTGCTTCCTGCAGTTATCAACAAGCAGCCAAAATATTTGTGGGTCCCCTTTGATTAACAGATTTTGACAATTTCGGACAAAAAAATTGGTCGGATAAATGCTTTAATTATAGGACAAAGTTGACAAAATCCTGAATAACGAGCATTAAGGAACCTTCCTTGAGGGGTATTTGCCCCTTGTCTGGTTAATTATGTTATTTATGCTATATTTTATTACGTTTTTTTTCTCTAACTATGGTTTTTTTTTTTTTAATTCAGCGAGTGTTCCTTATCTTTTAACAATGTGGATCAAAATCATGTCATTATTAACCACCGTGTGCAGGCTGCTTTTATTGTTCCTTAGAAACAAATTACAAAAGAATAGTTTTGGAAGCGGGAGGGATGGGAGGGGGAAAAGAAATAGAGATTTTCTTGTCTCAGGTCCTCATCCTCTGGCTGAGGCAGATGTTCATATTTGTCGGTCAATGTGTTATTGATTCCACTGTTTACCAGTAAGGATAAGAAAAAACAAAAGTATCTAACTGTACTGATGTCAAAACAACTATAAAGTAGCCCCAGTGTATATATACATATCCAGTGCTTTTTCAATACAATATATAAAGAAATTGTGAATTTCATTCTATTCTACAATAAATTGTATTCAGTGATACAATAGGTCCTCGACTTATGATGTTAGATCGTTACCTAAATGGTCGAATGTTCGGAACTCAGAACCCGTTTTCCCATGGACATCCATGTTATTTATAGAGACATAATTCTCATCCATAGCATTCTGCTTCTAATTTCATCCATTTTTAACAACGACTATTTACCCAATATTTTACGTTCACCAAATAAAGTGTATGGTAGAGTTATTATTGAAAGAATTAAGCTTAAGGCGTAGGATGTACAAGGTTTTTTTAGGAAGCATATAAGCGAACAACACTTACATAAAGGTAAGGAAGGTTTCGTTGCATTTATGGATTTAGAGAAGCCATATGATAGGGTGGATAGGGAAACAATATGGCAGATGTTGCAAGCATATGGAATAGGTGGTAGGTTACTAAAGCAGAAGTTTTTACAGACGATAGTGAAGCTCAGATTAGGGTATGTAGGAGAGAGAGGGAGATTATTTTCCAGAAAATTAAGCCTTAGACAGGGATGCATGGTGTCATCATAGTTGTTTAACATATTTATAGATGGGGTTGTAAAAGAAGTGAATGCTAAGGAGTCGGGAAGAGGTGTGGGATTAAAAGATAAAGATTCTAATTCAAAAGGGAGTAGACTTCTCGGCAGAGACCTATGAAAGATAAGGTGAACCACAGAATTGACAGAGAAAAAGGGGGCTGGTGCATTGAGGCATCTGTAGAGATAAAAAAAAAGCTTATTCATGGAGTCCAAAAGGGAAATGTACCAGAGTTTAGTGGTACCAACACTTTTATGGATGTGAAGCATGGGTTTTAAACACTGCAGGAGGCAGTGGAGATGTCGTGTTTGAGGGTAATGTGTGGTGTGAATATTATGCAAATAATTCATTGTTTGGAGATTTGAAGGAGGTGCAGGGTAACTAAAAGTAGTTGAAGTGGTGTGTAAGGGGCTTGGACATCCAACAGGCATGTGAGAGCATGTTAAATAGGAGTGAAGGCAAGCTGTTTTTATGACTCGATGTGCTATTGGAGTGTGAGCAAGGTAACATTTATGAAATCAGGGAAACTGGCAAGCTGGACTTGAGTCCTGGAGGTGGAATGTACAGTGCCTGCACTCTGAGGGAGGGGCATCAAAGCTGTAATGTAGGTACACCTCTGGCAAGACAGTGATAAAGTAAGAGATGGTGAAAGTATTTCTTCTTTTTAGGGTCACCCTACTTTGGTAGACGTCTAGTGTGTAAAAAAAGTTATTCATTGAACATTTCATAAACAGAACAGATGTTATACACTGTACAGTGTACACTAACCCACACTTGGGATACTGAAACTTACCATTCTAATGGTTGTAATTATAACCATAATTTTTAAAGGGGTGGACAGGTAAGCAAGCGAAAGGCCTCGGTCAGATGACCAAAAGCTCCAGCTGCTGGTCATCATATGACTAAGACCCGCATCAGGAAACACTTGTCCTGTTTCCTTACAAACCTACCTAACATAAATGAAACTTATGATGTTTTGGTTCGACATGGACCATTAATAAATAACGAAAGGACGGAAACCAGAATATATATGTGAGGGGGCAGGGGTAGGGGACTGTATAGTGACCTTTATTCTTTATAGTACAGTGAACCCCCGGTGTTCGACGGCGTTGGTGCTCGGCCAAATCGGTGTTCGACGGGGATTTTTACAATATTTTTGACTCGGTATTAGGCGGCCACTCGGAGTTCGACGAGTCGGCTATCCGTCCCGAACGCGTACGCATGTGGCCGTGGCCCAGCTGGGCGTCCAGGCACTCAGTGTGTTATTGTTTACAAGCGAGCGAACACTACCCACACACCACCCACGCATTCATACCATATATATTGTCATTATTCCAGTGTTTTTAGTGCTTGCAACTGGTAAATAAGCCACCATGGGCCCCAAGAAAGCTCCTAGTGTCAAGCCTGTGGTAAAGAATGTCAGAAATACGGTAGAATTGAAGAAGGAGATGATAGCAAAATATGAAAGTGGAGTGTGTGTCACTGAGCTGGCCAGGCTCTATGGCAAATCCCATTCCACCATCTCTTCCATTTTGGCCAAGAGAAAGGAAATCAAGGATGCTGTTGTTGCGAAAGGTGCAAGTATGGTCACAAAACAGAGATCTCAAGTGCTGGAACAAGTGGAAACTTTGTTGTTGGTGTGGATCAACGAGAAACAGTTAGCAGGAGATAGTGTTACGCTGGCAATAATATGTGAAAAAGCAAGGCAGTTGCATGATGATCTCGTCAAGAAAATGCCTGCAACGAGTGATGAAGTGAACGATTTAAAGCCAGCAAAGGCTGGTTTGACAGATTTAAGAAGCGAAGTGGCATACATAGTGTTGTGAGGTATGGTGAGGCAGCCAGTTCTGACAAAAATGCTGCTGAAAAATATGTGCAAGAATTCCAGGGGTACATAGAGGCTGAACAATTCCAACCACAACAAGTGTTCAATTGTGACGAAACAGGCCTGTTTTGGAAGAAAATGCCAAACAGGACCTACATTACAAAGGAGGAAAAGGCACAGCCAGGACATAAGCCTATGAAATACAGGCTCACTCTCATGATGTGTGCTAATGCCAGTGGTGATTGCAAAGTGAAGCCTTTACTGGTGTATCATTCTGAAAATCCCGAGTGTTTGGCAGATGTGGTATCAAAAAGTCTGATTTGTGTGTGATGTGGAAGTCTAACAGTAAGGCATGGGTCACTAGGAAATTTTCCTTGAATGGTTCAAAACGTGTTTGGCCCCAGTGTGAAGAAATATCTCGAGGAAAATAATTTACCACTTAAGTGTCTCCTGATAATGGACAATGCTCCTGGTCATCCTCCAGACTTGGCAGAGCAAATTGTGCAGGGCTGTGAGTTCATCAAAGTGAAGTTCTTGCCCCTAATACCACTCCTCTCCTCCAGCCCATGGACCAGCAGGTCATTTGCAACTTTAAAAACTCTACACCAAAGCAATGTTTCAAAAGTGCTTTGATGTAACCACAGACATGGATATGACACTAAAAGACTTTTGGAAAGAGCATTTCCATATCCTGCATTGTGTAAAGCTTATAGGTAAGGCTTGGGAGGGAGTGACTACCAGGACTTTGAACTCTGCCTGGAGAAAATTGTGGCCAGACTGTGTCCTAGATTTTGAAGGTTTTGGGGCTGAGCCTCAGAACCCTGAGCCTGAGCCTGTTGTGGAAGAAATTGTGGAACTGGGCAAGTCCATGGGGTTGGATGTTTGTACCCAGGATGTGGAAGAGTTGGTGGAGGAGCACAATGAAGAGTTAACCACTGAAGATCTGCAAGAGCTTCAACAGCAACTGCAACAAGAGACCACAGGTCAGGAAAATGGTCCAGAGGAGGAGGAGGAGGTGGAACCGAGATGGAAGAAGGTGCCTTCTTCAAGGATTAGGGAGATCTGTGACAAATGGGCTGATGTGCAAGGCTTCATGGATGATTATCACCCTAACCAAGATGTTGCAAGCCGTGTATGCGACATGATTAATGACAATGTCTTGTTACATTTTAAGGACATTTTAAAGAACTGCCAGACACAGAGCTCCCTGGACAGATTTTTTGTTAGAGAGGGGTCCAGTGACTCTCAACCTGGTCCTAGTGGCATTAAAAGAAAAAGGGAAGTAACCCCAGAAAAGAACTTGTTACCTGCAGTGTTAATGGAAGGATTCCCTTCCAAACACTAGCATACTACTCCACCTTCTCCCCTCCTCCCGTCCTCCACACATCAACAACTCTTCAATAAAAGTAAGTGACATGTTATTGTACTATTTATTTATAATTTTGTTATAAAATTGTGTTTAATTTAATGTCAAAAAGTTCTAAAAAATATTTTATTTTAATACTTTTAGTTGTCTGGGACGGATTAATTTTATTTCCATTATTTCTTATGGGGAAAATAGAATAGGAGTTCGACCAAACCGGTGGTCGACGGGCCCTCTCTGATGGATTGCCGACGAGAACCGGGGGCTCACTGTACAGTATATATGTGTCGGAGCAGACACTGTCAGAGTGAGGAGAGGAGCGAGGGAGGAAAATAGGTGGAGAGAGAGAAAAGGGGAGGTTAGGGCGAGGAAGTGAAGTGGGGGTGGAGAGATGCTTGGAGATATGAGGTGGATATGTAGTGTGGAAAAGTTGTGGTGGTTATAACTGTGTGAAGGAGGATGTGGCAGACTCCTGGTGTGGTGTCCTTCATTTCACACTGACCTGTCCTGTGCTCTCGTAGCAGCTACTGGTCGCTACCACAGCCTACAACACCTCTAGAAAATCCTAACATAAATCTATAGTTCTTGAACAACCTCTACCAAGTAAATATGAGCTATCATTACAAGTGTAAAATAAACATATACGAAGCATGAATGCATTTGGTAAAATAAAACTAACCAAGATAAATATTCATAAAAATCTCATAAATATTAAATCTAGTTCTTCACTAATTTTTACCAAACAAATGTAAGTTATCTATATACGTTAAATGACCATGTTTAAAATATGAATGCATTTGGTAAGACACTGGGAAAAAAATATTATTTCTAATTCAGCATTAAAAGTAAATCATAAGTACCTATACCTTATAAAAGAAATGCCAATAAAATTAAACTTCTATGAAATTACTATAATAATTGTAAATAACTTTTCATTAATTTAGGAACTATGTTACACAAATGAAATATTATTGTAGTGTACTACATCTTCAGTCAAGTTGAGTATACAATATGGCACTGACTGTGCCATACTAGTGCCCAAGTAGTGTGGCACTGACTGTGCCATACTAGTGCCAAAGTAGTGTAGCACTGACTGTGCCATACTAGTGACCAAGTAGAATGTGAAGTACATTGTCAAGTTAAATTTATTAGGGGACTAAGATATTTAATTATAATAGTATACACATTCAGGCATTATTTTAATGTTCATATGTTGACATACCTTACATAACAATGCTAATAATGCAATAAGATCATGCCAGAAGATATCAGCTTTACCTTTGTGTTATGTCAGTACATCAAGAACCACGTCAGTTGTTGATGACCGAGGCAACACTAACAAGTGGCAAGAAAGACATGTAATGTAGAGCAAAACTTAATTTAAAATGGTTTAATTGGGAGTTTTATCAAGTCCTAAAAGTCTCAATTGTCATCGAAAGGTTACATAAATACTTGCTCTTCATTACTTGTCTATATGACAGTGTTGATAGGAGTTGCTTCCTGAGAAGTCACTGCCATATCTCAGTGCCCTTGTGTAACTCATGTCAACTGTTTTATGTATGAATAAAGGTGTGTTATATAACAATATGATATTTACAGTGAATCACCCATTATCCAGCTTTGACAAATGAAGAGTGTGACAATTTTCTGAAAGGCCACATAAATTCGTTCCGTAATGGCACTTGAGCAGCATTCTGGAACGAATTTTCGGCAAAAACCGAGGGACCACTGTACTGAGTTACCACGCTGTTCTTCCAGTGACTATGTCGACACAGTACAGTGGTCCCTCGACTAACGAACTTAATCCGTTCCAGGAGCTAGTTCTTAACACGAAAAGTTCGTAATTCAAAACCTTATTTCCCATAAGAAATAATGTAAATACAATTAATCCGTTCCAGACATCCAAAAATATTCACAAAAAATTAATTTTGTAAAGATAAAATTTATAATTAAACATTTAAAATAACATTTACTTACCTTTATTGAAGAGACTTGCTGGCATCTGGAAGATAGGGAGGAGGAGTGAGGGAGTGCTTAGTGTTTGGAAGGGGAATCCCCCTCCATAAAACTTCAGGTAACAAGTCCTTATCTGGGGTTACTTCCCTTCTTTTTCTTTTAATGCCACTAGGACCAGCTTGAGAGTCACTGGATCCCTGCCTCGTGAAATAACTGTCCACAGTCCTCTGTTTCTGGTGCCTGTTTAATATTTTCCTGAAGTGCAACATGGCTCTGTCACTGAAATGGTTGCACAGATGGCTCATTTCAGCTTGCTCAGGGTGGTGTTTTTCAACAAAACTTTGCACATCGTTCCACTTGGAACAAATTTCCTTAATCCGTGAAGAAGGCACCTCCTTTACTCTCTCTTCCTCCTCCTGTGAAGCAATAACCTCAGCTCTGGTCTGATGCTGTGCCAGTTCCAGCTCTTGCAGCTCTTCAGTTGTTAGCTCTGCCCTGTGCTCCTCCACCAACCCTTCCACATCCTCACCACTCACCTCCAACCACAGGCTGTTCCCCAATGCCACAATATCTTCCACAACATGCACAGGGTCGTCAGAGTCAGCCTCAAATCCTTCAAAATCCCTCTTTTCAACACAATCTGGCCACAGTGGTCTCCAAGCAGAGTTCAAAGTCCTGGAAGTCACTCCCTCCCAAGCCTTACCTATAAGGTCTATGCAATGCACGATATTGAAGTGATCTTTCCAGAACTGTCTTAGGGTCAACTCAGTGTCCGAGGTCATTTGAAAGCACTTTTCAAACATTGCTTTGGTGTACAGTTTCTTGAAGTTTGCAATGACCTGCTGGTCCATGGGCTGGATGAGAGGAGTGGTTTTAGGAGGCAAGAACTTCACTCTGATGAAATTGAAGTTGTCAGACAACAACTCTTCCAAGTTGTGAGGATGAGCATGAGCATTGTCCAGTACCAGGAGGCACTTGAGTGGCAATTTCTTTTCCAGGAGGTATTTCTTCACACTTTGGCCAAACACTCCAGTCAACCATTCAATGAAAAAGTCCTTAGTGACCCATGCATTAGTGTTAGCCTTCCAATGCACACACAAATAATTCCTGTTAACATTGTTTCTTGAAGGCTCTGGGATTTTCTGCATGATACACCAGTAAAGGCTTCACTTTAAAATCACCACTGGCATTATCACACATCATAAGAGTTAGCCTGTCTTTCATAGGCTTGTGTCCTGGCTGTGCCTTTTCCTCCTGAGTAATGAAGGTCCTGTTGGGCATTTTCTTCCAAAACAGGCCTGTTTCATCACAGTTAAACACTTGTTGGGGGAGGAATTCTTCAGCCTCTACGAACCCCTTAAATTCACTCACAAACTTTTCAGCTGCACGTTTGTCTGAGCTGGCCGCCTCACCATTGATATAAATGCACTGGAAAACGTACAGAGGAGGATGACAAAGTTGATCCCATGTATCAGAAATCTTCCCTATGAGGATAGACTGAGGGCCTTGAATCTGCACTCTCTTGAAAGGCGTAGAATTAGGGAGATATGATTGAGGTGTATAAATGGAAAACAGGAATAAATAAAGGGGATGTAAATAGCGTGCTGAAAATATCCAGCCAAGACAGGACTCGAAGCAATGGTTTCAAGTTGGAAAAGTTCATATTCAGGAAGGATATAGGAAAGCACTGGTTTGGTAATAGAGTTGTGGATGAGTGGAACAGACTTCCGAGTACCGTCATAGGGGCTGGGACGTTGTGTAGTTTTAAAAATAGGTTAGATAAATACATGAGTGGGTGTGGGTGGGTGTGAGTTGGACCTGACTAGCTTGTGCTACTAGGTCAGATTCCGTACTAATTCCTTAAGTGGAAGTGACCTGACTACCTGGAGTTTACCTGGAGAAGGTTAACTCCAGGTGGTCAGGTCTAAGCCGGTGAGAGATGGACCTGCCTCGCATGGGTCAGTAGGCCTGCTGCAGTGTTCCTTTTTTCTTATGTTCTTATGTTAACACTGTGTATGCCACTACATTTCTTAAACCTCTCAAACCAGCCTCTGCTGGCTTTAAAATCACTCTCCTCACCACTGGTTCCAGGCATTGTCTTGACAAAATCTGCATGCAACTTCCTTGTCTTTTCACAAATTATCGCCGTGGAAATACTATCACCTGCTATCTGTTTATTGTTTATCCACACCATCAACAACTCAACCTCATCCACTGTTTTCGATCTATTTTTCGTTAACATATCAACCCCTTTTGCAACATTAGCTTCCTTGATCTCATTTCTCTTTGCCAGGATAGTGCCGATACTAGATTTGTTTTTGTTGTACATCCTGGCAAGCTCACTCACATGTACGCCACTCTCATATTTTTCAACAATCTCTTTCTTCAGTTCGATGGTGGTCCTCACTCTCTTTACCACAGGGGTGCCACTAGGAAGCTTCTTTGGACCCATGGTGACTTATTTCACAGTGACAATCACTGAACCACCAATAAACACAACAAAAGTATTGTGAATGTTTGAAAGAGCGCGCTGGGTAATGTTCTCTCAAGTGTAAACAACGCTTACGTAAGGCAGGCGGACAGATCTGGTACAGTTCGCTACACGAGTAAATGTTCGCTACATGAGAAAAATATTTTGAGAAAAAAGCGTTCGTTACACGATTTGTTCGTTATATAGAGCGTTCGTTAGTCAGGGTTCCACTGTATACTGAGTTACCACGATGTTCTTCCAGTGACTAGGTCGACACAGTATACTGAGTTACCACGCTGTTCTTCCAGTGACTAGGTCGACACAGTATACAACGCTGTTCTTCCAGTGACTATGTCGACACAGCTATTGAGTTCCATGTTCTCGAACTATGTCGAACATACGATTGCTGGCCCCATTTACATTGAAGTTTTCCAATGTCTATATGTCACAAATAATGTATATTTTAATAAAGAAAAACAGAAAACAAATAATTCCATAACCATGCAGGTGTCACGAAGTGATGTCATCAACGCCAATTTGCAGTTAGCTAAAACTACTCAAGAGAATCATAATGGGTTTTTTAATTTTTTTTTTAAATTTTATCCATTTTTTCCAAAGACTGCTTTACTGAAGAAAGTTAATAAATTAGATAGGCAGGAACGGCCCCTCGTGAATCCATGCTGAGTATCATTATTCAAATTATGCATGAGCATCTCGGGCTATCTAGTGCGTCACTTCCATACATGAGCATTTTGGGCTGCTTAGTGCGTCACTTCCATGCATGAGCATCTTGGGCTGCTTAGTGCGTCACTTCCATGCATGAGCATCTTGGGCTGCTTAGTGCGTCACTTCCATGCATGAGCATCTTGGGCTGCTTAGTGCGTCACTTCCATACATGAGCATCTCGGGCTGCTTAGTGCATCACTTCCATGCATGAGCATCTTGGGCTGCCTAGTGCATCACTTCCATACATGAGCATCTTGGGCTGTTTAGTGTGTCACTTCCATACATGAGCATCTTGGGCTGCTTAGTGCGTCACTTCCATACATGAGCATCTCGGGCTGCTTAGTACGTCACTTCCATGCATGAGCATCTTGGGCTGCTTAGTGCATCACTTCCATGCATGAGCATCTTGGGCTGCCTAGTTCGTCACTTCCATACATGAGGATCTTGGGCTGCTTAGTGCGTCACTACCATGCATGAGCATCTCGGGCTGCCTAGTGCATCACTACCATGCATGAGCATCTCGTGCTGCCTAGTGTGTCACTACCATGCATGAGCATCTCGGGCTACCTAGTGTGTCACTACCATGCATGAGCATCTCGGGCTGCCTAGTGCGTCACTACCATGCATGAGCATCTCGGGCTGCCTAGTGCATCCAGTAATCCTTAATTATGCCCAGGTTTCTCGTACTCACATCTGAAGTGTTAAGATGAAAAGGATATACAAAGAGTGTTGTATTACAGTGAAGCAGGGAAATGTGATGAGAGAAGGGAAGTAGAAGGGAAGGGGGAGAGAGACTCACTTAAATACTGTACATTGTCTTAATTTCAGTTTAAATATAAATTAAATTAGACTGAGCAAGGCTAGCGAATAAGGGTGGATGCCAATAGAACACTGGATAATGGATGAATAATAAATTTTTATTTCAAGAGAGCAAAAAACTCTTAATTCTTACATGTTCTCAATGAGAACACTTAGGCATGTTCTCAATGAGAACACTTAAGCATGTTCTCAATGAGAGCACTTAGGCATGTTCTCAATGAGAACATTTAGACATGTTCTCAATGAGAACACTTAGGCATGTTCTCAATGAGAACACTTAGGCATGTTCTCAATGAGAACACTTAGGCATGTTCTCAATGAGAACACTTAGGCATGTTCTCAATGAGAACACTTAGACATGTTCTCAATGAGAACACTTAGGCATGTTCTCAATGAGAACACTTAGGCATGTTCTCAATGAGAACATTTAGGCATGTTCTCAGTAGAACATTAGGCATGTTCTCAATGAGAACACTTAGGCATGTTCTCAATGAAACACTTAGGCATGTCTCTCAATGAGAACACTTAGGCATGTCCTCAATGAGAACATTTAGGCATGTTCTCAATGAGAACACTAAGGCATGTCCTCAATGAGAACATTTAGGCATGTTCTCAATAAGAACACTAAGGCATGTTCTCAATGAGAACATTTAGGCATGTTCTCAATGAGAACATTTAGACATGTTCTCAATGAGAACACTTAGGCATGTTCTCAATGAGAACACTTAGGCATGTTCTCAATGAGAACACTTAGGCATGTCCTCAATGAGAACACTTAAGCATGTTCTCAATGAGAGCACTTAGGCATGTTCTCAATGAGAACATTTAGACATGTTCTCAATGAGAACACTTAGGCATGTTCTCAATGAGAACACTTAGGCATGTTCTCAATGAGAACATTTAGACATGTTCTCAATGAGAACATTTAGACATGTTCTCAATGAGAACACTTAGGCATGTTCTCAATGAGAACACTTAGGCATGTCCTCAATGAGAACATTTAGGCATGTCCTCAATGAGAACATTTAGGCATGTCCTCAATGAGAACATTTAGGCATGTCCTCAATGAGAACATTTAGACATGTTCTCAATGAGAACACTTAGGCATGTTCTCAATGAGAACACTTAGGCATGTTCTCAATGAGAACACTTAGGCATGTTCTCAATGAGAACACTTAGGCATGTCCTCAATGAGAACATTTAGGCGTGTTCTCAATGAGAACACTAAGGCATGTTCTCAATGAGAACATTTAGGCATTTTCTCAATGAGAACATTTAGGCATTTTCTCAATGAGAACATTTAGACATGTTCTCAATGAGAACACTTAGGCATGTTCTCAAAGAGAACACTTAGGCATGTCCTCAATGAGAACATTTAGGCATGTTCTCAATGAGAACATTTAGGCATGTCCTCAATGAGAATATTTAGGTATGTTCTCAATTAGAACATGTGGAACCTTATTAAGCACTAATTTCTCTGCTTAAACATGTCATCTATCCCCAGACTCTCGAGTTCCAAAGGGCAGGTATGGGAGGGTATTGACTCTTCTATCCTCCATAATGTAGCCTCATCAGTGCCTAGGAGGTGTACAGAGTGCATGAAGAGGAAAGGTAATCTTACAAAATACTTGGTTAAATAACCCTTACAAATTTTAGTAATTTACTGTTAAATCAATATATTATAGTGTACGTTCTCATTACCTGTGTGATTATTTTTTTACTTGTGTATATTTATAATGCCTACTGTACATAATTAGTCTACACATTTTCTGATTGCCTGCCATAAAACTATTTACGAGTGGGTGGTTTTAATATGTCTCCTTAAACCGCTATGGTTGGTGGAACGATAAGGGCACTGTGGACATGCATATGGTTTTTCTCCAGTATGAACACAGAGATGATCCCGCAGGTGAATATTTTGAGTAAAGCGAGCAGGACACAGACTGCAGGCAAATGGCTTCACTCCCGTATGAGTACGAATATGAACATTAAGATTGCCTTTATCAGTTCCACGATGGGGACAATAAGGGCACTGGTATGGCCTCTCTCCAGTGTGTTTGCGAAGATGTCGCACTAAAAGATAATGTCGTGGGGTAGAATAGGAGCATTCAGGACACTGGTGGATATTGTTGGACAGATCACCTGAAGCATTGTCTCTATCACTGAGATCCCCTTCCAAACCTGCTCTCTGAGTGCCAGAACCCTCGGAGACCTGTAAAGAACAAGCATCTTGGTTAATGTTAGCAGTAAAAAAATGTGAAAGCATTTTGAAACCACCAAAAGTCATATGACTAACGATACTTTCCCAAGATCTGCTGGATGACAGCAGTGGCAGTGTAGAGAAGAAAAGAATAATGAAGCAGTTTCATTAATGGGAAAGTACCAGTAGGATAGGAAGTTCTCATAAGGTCCACTGATATAAATAGTTCAGTGACTATTCTATGTAATATTCTCAAGACAGTGCATGGTACAATGCATGGGAATAGAAAAAATAGCAGAAACAAGATATACAGAAGGGTGAATAATGGATGAAAACTCAAACAAGCAGGTTTCAAGATGTGTTTCGTCATATAATATTTCTGTCATGAGTCACATTATGGTAAGGAGGGAATTTTTAACAGTTTTGAAGCAGTTGGCAGCTATGGAATCTGTGGCGGGATATCAAAAAGAGGTATTTGTGTCTTGAGTTCTGCCGCAGCTCCAGGAAAAAGTTTCAAAATGTACTTTATATTTGTACTGACTCTCCTGTGTATATATTAAGCACTTTAGTATGAGAGAAGTTTTGCATGTTGAAAAAAATATAAACTTTTGAAGAGTGGGGTAGTGTGTTGTCTAGCACTTCAGTGATTATTCGTATGGCAGTTTTTTTGTGTTACTATTGACTTCAGGTGTTTTGATGTAGATCACTAAGCACAAACACCATGGGTGAAGAACAGTTTTAAGACTACATTAATGCAGAATAAGCAATGCTTTTTTAGGGACATAGTAACATCTTAAGAGGATGGCACTTTTGGAGACCTTGGTTATGCGAGTGTTGATTTTCAAATAGACCTAAGAATTTTCCCTCATGTTGTCTTACAATGACTAATTCATTTATCATTAAACTGATAAAATGTCATGTAGAAAGTCTTGTCAATATCAGAGTGAGTCTGTTGGTAGTCATCCAAGTTGGTATTTTTATGAGCTCATCATTAACAGTGTTGAAAGAAACTGGATCCAATTGAAAGATGACAAAAGTTGCGTTATCTGAGATGCATTGGGTAGGTCATTAATGTAGATTAGGGAAAGATGATGTCTAAGGTCTCTTCCCTGAGACACTCCATATGATCATATGTTGAGTTGACGAGGCTGTTCTTGAAGGAGACACATCATTTAAAAATCCCACAGACCACTCAAGATATGGTCCATCACTCTTGCACATTTTATTAGAAACGTTTCGGTCATGGGACCTTAGTAACTCCTAATGTACATATGGGTAAAAAGACAAGGGGTTGACGTCACTCCAGGGCAGAAACATTGGGCATGTTTCTTTACACCTGTTGTCTATGTTCCCCATCAGTAAAATGGGTACCTGGGTGTTAGTCGACTGGTGTGAGTCGCATCTTAGGACACTGACCTAATCTGCCCGAAATGCTCAGCATAACAAGGGACTTTCTATATAGTAGTATGTCACTGATGTCAGCTAGGCCTGTATACCATGTACATGTACTTGTAGTAAATAAATTGTGCAACCAAATTTAGAGCCACCCAAGATCCTGACTACATAAGCTCATGTGTTTCTGCCTGTGTACATTTGGAGTGACCAAGGTCCCAGGACCGAAAGATTTCCAATAAAATGGCCTAGTGTTTTCATTTTCTTTTTCCAACCTGTCAGTAACACGAGAAGCAATCAGGCTTGATTTAACTGGAAGACAAGTTCAATTCCTTGGATCAAGAACCCAGACTTATTCCAGTCACTTCCCAGATTTTAAAAATTCTGTGGAACTAAGTTTGTCTTTCACATTGACTAATTCCTTCCTTCAACTTATTTATTCTATCACATATATACAAACTGTATTTTGTGATTCATATTTCACTGTCCAAATCTCTAATGTAGGTTTCTGTAAAAGCCATAATCACTGTATTTGTTTCTGTGGGGAGTCAATTAATGAAAGGAACGTTGTTTTTTATCATTCTAGATTTCTAGTTCCTGTATACTGACAAGAAGAAGGGATGATAATCTATTTCAGTGATTCCCAAAGTGGGTGGTAACCCCCCTGGGAGAGGTGGAATGATCCAGCGGGGGCGTTGAGGAAAAAGGGGGTGGTAGGGGGGCAGCAGGGTGGCATGAGAATAAAGAGAGCGTTTGTTTTTCAAAATTTATATGGCAAAATCTAAGTCACGAACACTTAAGTAACATAAAAGTTTTATAAAGAATAAAATTAACATATACACGAAAGCTGAGGCCAAAATTAAAAAATCATTTCAAGATTTTTGGTTACAAAAAAAAAAATCTGACCGCTACCCTGCACTGTGGAACAAAGTCAAGATGTACTCTGTTGCCTTCCCAACATCATCTTTAGCAGAGCGAGGCTTCAGTGCAGTCACCAAGTTTCTTTCTAAGTAAAGAAACAGACTGAAAATTACTGAACGCGGGGACCTAAGATACCTTACTGTCTTCAAGCCTGATGTTCAAAAGCTGATGTCCATGCACCAAGTACATTCATCTCCTTAAAATTGTGAAGACAATGTAGTTATAGATGAGAAGTAAATTTACCCTTTCATACTGTTAAATAAATTGGTTTACTACATTAACCTTTATTTGTGAAATTAGGCTTGTTTATAGTGTTAGATTAGTTATTTTGAATTTGCAGTAAACCTAATACCAAGAGATGTGTGTGTGTGTGGGGGGGGCAGCGCTAGGGATGTGGGATGTGGAGCCAAGGAGGCAGCAGCCTGAAAAAGTTTGAGAACCATTGAATCCTAGTTGCTCTGCACTAATGATTTTGTAGACAAATTTAGCACTGGTGGTGAGAGCAGTTCTGTTCCACCTCATACTGGTAAGTATTCTTGGTCTGACCAGTGTTGTTCTATCCTGCTGCATGGTGCTAGCACTCTTGTTCCATCCAGTGCAGTAAATAACTGTAGTACAAGCAGTCATAGCTGCATCTGTGCCATGGTGTCCTCTCCTAAACATGAGTGATATCTGTCTGCAGTTCTCTCTTCTGTCTTTAGTAGTGTATGACGTTATTGTTCATGTGAGGTGTAGACCAAATATGTGGCCCACCTGATTTATAACCAACTCACTTGATGTTTGGGCCAACCTTTTCACCTGATGCATCGCTCATTTGATATAAAAATTTCAAGATTTTTGTATTGCAAATTTTCTTAGTGAGCATCCCATTTTTTGTAATGACCAACTTCTGCGGACCAGTAGGCTTATTGCAGTACTCCAGCACTTCTGTCACTATCTGCCATTTTCCGAGGAGCTTCTGGATAATTTGGATAGGTTGCCGTTGTGGTTAGATAAAGTGCTGATGCAGCTCAATGTAGACAAACAGAAGGGTCTGTTCATGGGAAATAATCATGAAAGTTTAGAACATGAGGGAACATGGCTGAAATGTACAAATGAAGAGAGCTATAAATAGTATTTTGGGCACCTTTAGAAAATGGGCTAGTGCTTTAAATGAGATGAAATGGACCTTCATAGCTGGTGCCTTTAAATTTACAAAATTTGACTATCCACTATTTTCAGTGACGGGCAAGTCCCAAATAAATTTGATAGTAATAAGAGTTTTCTCGTGGTAACCATTTTTTCTGGCTTAGCACAGAACCATAAATTAAACCAACAAATGGATTTGGCTTACATTGTTCTCAATATCTTTTGCACGCCCAAACTTTTTTTTTTTTATTAACACATCAGCCGTTTCCCACCAGGCAGGGTGGCCCGAAAAAAGAAAAACTTTCAACAATCATTCACTCCATCACTGTCTTGCCAGAGGCGCGCTTACACTACAGTTATAAAACTGCAACATTATTATTTCTCAAGAATATCAATATTAACAAAACTAGAGTAATGTATAAATAATTACTGTCTCTGAAACAAAAACAAATCTGAAACAAACTACAGTGGACCCTCGGTTTTCGTTGAAAATTCTTTCCAGAATGCTGTTTGAGTGCCATTACCGAACAAATTTATTCTCATAAAGACAAATGTAAATTAGATTATTCATTTCAGACCCCCAAAAATACACTTACAAAAGCACTTATGAAAATACACTTACATAAATGTTTGAGTTTGGAGATGAACGAAAACCGAGGGACCACTGTATACATTATAAGGACACAATTCTGAATTATTAGGTAATTTGAGATTTGCAATAACTGTCATAACATACCATCTCCTTCCTTCATGTAAATATGGAAGATGGCTATATATAACACCGTATTTGTTTTTATGTAACACTGTATGATTTACAGAAGACTATCCAATACAAAAAAGACTCGCAGAATCAAGTCACTGATACAAGGCTAACTGAACCAAGCCACCGTCACCGAAGGTTATGACAGGAGGTTCACTGAACCAAGCCACTGAGGGTTATAGCTTACTGAACCAAGCCACCATCACCGAGGGTTATGACAGGAGACTCACTGGTATCAAGCCACCGAGGGTTATGGCTCACTGAACCAAGCCACCGAGGGTTATAACTCACTGAACCAAGCCACCGAGGGTTATGGCTCACTGAACCAAGCCACCGAGGGTTATGGCTCGCTGAACCAAGCCACCGAGGGTTATGGCTCCCTGAACCAAGCCACCAAGGGTTATGGTTCACTGAACCAAGCCACCGAGGGTTATGGCTCACTGAACCAAGCCACCGAGGGTTATGGCTCACTGAACCAAGCCACCGAGGGTTATGGCTCACTGAACCAAGCCACCGAGGGTTATGGCTCACTGAACCAAGCCACTGAGAATTATGGCTCCCTGAACCAAGCCACCGAGGGTTATGGCTCCCTGAACCAAGCCACCGAGGGTTATGGCTCCCTGAACCAAGCCACCGAGGGTTATGACACGAGGCTAACTGAACCAAGCCACCGAGGATTATGACACGAAGCTAACTGAACCAAGCCACCGAGGGTTATGACACGAGGCTAACTGAACCAAGCCACCGAGGGTTATGACACGAGGCTAACTGAACCAAGCCACCGAGGGTTATGACACGAGGCTAACTGAACCAAGCCACCGAGGGTTATGACACGAGGCTAACTGAACCAAGCCACCGAGGGTTATGACACGAGGCTAACTGAACCAAGCCACCGAGGGTTATGACACGAGGCTAACTGAACCAAGCCACCGAGGGTTATGACACGAGGCTAACTGAACCAAGCCACCGAGGGTTATGACACGAGGCTAACTGAACCAAGCCACCGAGGGTTATGACACGAGGCTAACTGAACCAAGCCACCGAGGGTTATGACACGAGGCTAACTGAACCAAGCCACCGAGGGTTATGACACGAGGCTAACTGAACCAAGCCACCGAGGGTTATGACACGAGGCTAACTGAACCAAGCCACCGAGGGTTATGACACGAGGCTAACTGAACCAAGCCACCGAGGGTTATGACACGAGGCTAACTGAACCAAGCCACAGAGGGTTATGACACGAGGCTAAGCTAAACTAGTGAGGGTTATGATGCAAGGCTAAGCTAAGCCACTGGGGGCTATGACACGAGAGTAAGCCAAACCACCTAGGATCACGACACTGAAAGATAGCCTAGAAGTTTAGGAAATATATATTAAATTATAAAATAATTAGGACTTAGATTAATTGATTTTTTAGGAGAATTTGGGCTACATTCTAAAGAGTAGATAGGCTTCTATGTTGTGTTAAAGTATATTATTTACATTTCATGTTTTAGTTATTCTAAAGCTATTCTATTAGTTATTCTAAAGCTATTCTATTCATATCCGAGAAGGTTGCAAGAATATATGGCTGTTGTAAAGTAACTAACTTATTCTAATTTAAAGGTTTAAACAAAGGATGTGCAAATTTTGTCAGGAGGATAAGTAATGTTTTCTTTATTATTTTTTTGTGATTAGTATTTGTTGTGCATGATGTGTATCAATGTTGAAGGCTTAAATATATACAGTGGACACCCGAGTTACGAGCACCTCGGAAATCGTACAATTATGTAAGTATAATATTGTAAGTGCTTTTGTAAGTGTATTTTTGGGGGTCTGAAATGGACTAACCTACTTGACATTATTCCTTAAAGGAGTAAATTCGTTCGGTAATGGCACTTGAGCAGGCTTCTGGAATGAATTATGCTCGTTACTCGGGGGTACACTGTATTAACCCTTTGGGGGGTCGGTGCCGTACTAGTACGTTTTACAAGCAGGGGTTGGTGCCGTACTAGTACGCCCAAATTCTAGCGGCCTCAATTTAAGCAGAAAACGTCTGGTAGGCATACATATGAAAGAATGGGTCTGTGTGGTCAGTGTGCGCAGTATAAAAAAAATCCTGCAGTACACACTGCATAATGAGAGAAAAAAAACTCTGACCGTTTTTTCGATTAAAACAGCGACTTTGCAGTCGATTTTCGTATGGTTTTTATTGATGTATTCTCGTTTTCTTGGTCTCATTTGATAGAATGGAAGATATATTACAGAAATAGAGATGATTTTGATTAATATGACAATGACAGGTACCTTGAAATTGAGCTCAAATTAGCGAAAATGTTCGATTTTTGACGATGTTCAAGAGTAAACAAATCACACCATGCCTCCAATACACATCAACTGGCGAGTCTTATATTCATGCACAAGTGCTCTGATATTATTTATACCATTTTTACAATGATGCAGTTGTATACATAACAGTAAATGTTCTATTTTTTGAGAATAAAAATTCAAAATGAAAAGCAAAAGTAATGGAACAGGGGCCTGGAGACGTGACTAATGAACAAAGAACATGTTATTTTAGTGCCAGGAATGTCTGCCTTGTTTACTCTGGACCCTATTTTGAAATTGGCATCGTTTGAAATTTGTGTGAAATTGGAAAATTGCCATTTTCTGACCACTATTTTGGGTAGATGAAATTGGTAAATAGGCGGTTTCTTGTACTCAGTCGATAGAAGAAATGGAGTTCTAGCGTAATAGCTATAATTTTAGGAGACTGAAACATTGGAATTTGTCGAAAATAGGGCTCAAAGTGGGCAAAATCGCTGATGCGTAAGTGTCATGGCTACTGCTAACTTCGCGAAAGCATAATTCCGTTAGTTTTCGATCAAATTTCATAATTTTGGTGGCGTTATGATCGGAAAAAGATTCTCTATCATTTCATAAGAAAAAATTAATTTTTTTTTTTCCAAAAAAATTTCGACCCCAGGAACACTTTCCTGAGAAGGCCTGTCGACCCCCAAAGGGTTAATTATTCTAATAGATCTAGAGGTTGTCTATATTTTAGTTGTGGAAAAATGGCCCTGATGTATTGACAACGGCCAGAGAATCAACAGTTATCTATTTATTTAACCATTTAGGAATTTTGTAAAAATATTAAGATACAGTGGACCCCCGAGTAACGAACACCCCGGAAATCGTACAATTATGTAAGTATAATATTGTAAGTGCTTGTGGAAGTGTATTTTTGGGGGTCTGAAATAGACTAACCTACGTGACATTATTCCTTAAGGGAGTAAATTCGTTCGGTAATGACACTTGAGCAGGCTTCTGGAATGAAGTTTTTACGTTACTCGGGGGTCCACTGTACATGGAATGGACTACAGGAGAGGTGAGTTGATTTGAGTCCAGCGAGTGCAGCAGTGAGAGGTAGGTTGTATAGCCACATACTCCTGGGTTGGCTCCATTATTTTTGCCTGGGGTGGATATTTGGTTGGATTTTTTTCTAGTCCTTACCATTTGATAAGTACTAGAGAGTATTTGGGGAAGGAAGGTGAACATTTCTGAGGCTACAAGCTGAACACTGGTCTGTGAATTATGATTGTACTGGTGTAAGTCAAGGCGCTATGTTCTAAGTGAACCCACCATTTTACGTATTTCGGAAACATGGAACAAAATCCGCTAGGTCAATAGATTTGGAAATTATGAACAAATCACGGCAAAATAAATTTTTCTTCCCCCTGCCACCTTCTCTGTTAAAGAGGCCTCCACCATTTTATTTATTCCTAATTTAGCTCGTCTCACTTCTGCTGCCTCCTTCCTTCCTCTCTCCCTCACCTTTCCTCTCTAGCTCGTACCACCTCTGCCATCTTCCTCACCTCAGCACCTGCCACCACCGCCTTCACTCCTTGCCACCAGTACCAGCTGTCAAAATAGCCACAAACAAAGTCTGTAGGAAGTGTGCAAAGAAATTTAAACATACCGGAAGAGGCATTCGGTGTGGGATGTGCCTGGAATATTTCCTGTATCCTGCGCTGGAGTTACTACCACAATTACCACAAAGTTGAGAAGGTAAATGTGGATAGCTCTGTACGAGCGATAAAGAACTCTGGGAGCCCACATAATACGTATTAAAAATTAACAAGGAAACAACACAGTCTGTCATCGAGAAGTTACCAAGAGATTGTACCTGTATAGGGGCAGGTACAGTATTGCATAGTAGTGGGACACAAGACACAAACCTTAAACTAGATAGACAAATGAGGAAACACAAGAAATACACGCAGAGCAGGATAGCCAGGAAAACCAAAAGCAGGGTAGCAAAGAAAACTGAAAGTAGAGAAGACTTAGAATATCAGAGAAAAGGACAGGAAATATGCAGTGTAGACATACTATGCCCTGAAGGGCCTTTAATTATGGTAAAAGGATGTATACATACAACATGTTGAGAAAGGAAGAGTGCTGCTTTTATGAAGAGTGCTGGTATTCCCACCCAGAGATGTGCAATCTATTATTAGGAACCAGACAATGTTACAACCTAGGCTGCCCAAAATTCCATGTAAAGAAAATGCAACCATGCAAAATTATGTATCAAAGGGCCGAAAGTGTAGAAAGCAGGTCTATCTTTTTTGTCTCTTGTCTGTGTGTATATATGTGTGTGTGTGTGTTTGTTTGTGTGACTTATTCACAACGTGTAAACGTCACTTGGTCTCTCTGTATGCATATATTTTTGCAAATAACACTAAAATAAACTTTTTTTTTTTTTTTGGGGGGGGGGAAGAGTTAATCCAATGAAATAACATAGGGTATACAGAGGCACATGACAGTGAACTGGTTGCATATACCTGGACCAATTTGAAATAATCCAATTTTTTTAAAGGGGTGGACCGTCACCGGTAAGCAGCGGAAGGCCTCGGTCAGATGACTAAAAGCTCCAGCTGCGGGTCATTATATGACAAAGACCTAACCAAACTTAGAACATGTCACAATACCAAAACATCCAAATTAGTATATCCTTCCTTTTTTGCAAATATATAGGGTTTGAAAACAAATAGCTATATAAATGGGCTCCTCACAGAGGCGAATGCTGTGTTTGGAGCATTTACAGACACGGGATGTTCAGGAGGGTGAGATAGTGATTATAAAACTACAATACATATTTATAGATATGACAGAATAGTTAAGTCGCAGGGAGGAGTAGGACTGTATGTGAAAAACATTTGTTGCTGTATAGAACTGTCAAATTTGTTAAATGACACAGCAGAAGTTCTAGGTATTAAAGAGGAAAGTAGGAATCTGGTGAATCGGGTGTTTTTTTATACAAACCATCAACAACGGCTAAGGAATTTACGGATCAGATAATTATGAAAGATGCGTAGCTGCTTGAAAGTTTCGAAAAGTCCGCACCAAATGTCATCCATGGATATTTCAACTTTTTTTTTTTTTTTTTTTTTCAACAAGTCGGCCGTCTCCCACCGAGGCAGGGTGACCCAAAAAGAAAGAAAATCCCCAAAAAGGAAAAACTTTCATCATCATTCAACACTTTCACCACACTCATACATAATCACTGTCTTTGCAGAGGAGCTCAGATACGACAGCTGAGAAAAGTCCCTCACAGCTGTCACTATCTCAGACCCCTCCTTTAAAGTGCAGGCATTGTACTTCCCATTTCCAGGACTCAAGTCCAACTAAATCAATTAACTGGTTTCCCTGAATCCCTTCACACAATGTTACCCTGCTCACACTCCAACAGATCTTCATGTCCCAAAAACCATTCGTCTCCATTCACTCCTATCTAACACGCTCACACATGCTTGCTGGAAGTCCAAGCCCCTCGCCCACAAAACCTCCTTTACCCCTTCCCTCCAACCTTTTCTAGGACGACCCCTACCCCGCCTTCCTTCCCCTACAGATTTATACGCTCTCCAAGTCATTCTACTTTGATCCATTCTCTCTAAATGACCAAACCACCTCAACAACCCCTCTTCAGCCCTCTGACAAATACTTTTACTAACTCCACACCTTCTCCTAATTTCCACATTCCGAATTTTCTGCATAATATTTACACCACACATTGCCCTTAGACAGGACATCTCCACTGCCTCCAGCCTCCTCCTCGCTACAGCATTTGCAACCCATGCTTCACACCCATATAAGAGTGTTGGTACCACTATACTTTCGTACATTCCCTTCTTTGCCTCCATGGATAACGTTTTTGTCTCCACAGATACCTCAATGCACCACTCACCTTTTTCCTTCATCAATTCTATGGTTAACCTCATCCTTCATAAACCCATCCGCTGACACATCAACTCCCAAATATCTGAAAACATTTACTTCTTCCATAATCCCTCTCTCCAATGTGATATCCAATTTTTCTTTATTTAAATCGTTTGATACCCTCATCACCTTACTCTTATCTATGTTCACTTTTAACTTTCTACCTTTACACACTCTCCCAAACTCGTCCACTAACCTTTGCAACTTTTCTTTAGAATCTCCCATAAGCACAGTATCATCAGCAAAAAGTAACTGTGTCAACTCCCATTTTGCATTTAATTCTCCATATTTCAACTTAACAAATGCAAAAGGAAAGATGGTTCATCACAGCTTAGTACCAGAAATACTTCCATGAAGCACGTCAATTCAACAGGTACAAACCAGGAAACTAATGGAAATATGTGAAAAGTTTGCATTGAACCAACAGATAACAGAGCTCACTAGAAATGGAAATACACTGGATTTGATCTTCACAAATAACGAGGAACTAATCAGAGACCTAATAATCACAAACACAATATAATCTGATCAAAACATCATAAGAGGTACAAGTGAGTATTAACTAAGGGATGGGAAACTCCAGTAATAATGTACAATGGATGTCAGTAAATTTAACTTCAATCATAGACTCTGAGACAAAATTAACATAGAACTATCGTGAGCACCCAAAATCCTCACCAGTGCCTGGAAAAACTGAACACAGAAGCATAAAAGGTCTGCATTAAATATGCACCATGGAGAAAAAAAAACAGATCAAATGTAGAGAATGTAGAAGTATGTACAGGAGAAAAAGAATTGCCAAAATTCTTAAATATGTCCCAACGAAGGAAAGAAAATCTTAGCTGAGAGATCACCGAGATCAAAGAAAAACCCCCTGCTGTAGTTGTACCAGCATAAAGGGGACAAAAAAAGCCATCCAGGATATTCAAGAAGCCTCAAATATTTTCATACATATGCAAAACCAAATTAAGAACTACCTTTAAAAATTGGACCATTGATCATAGGGGTTCATCCACAGACGATGAAGGGAAGTGAGCGAAATTCTTACAGATCAATATGAACAATCCACAAAATGAAAGCAGGGTGGAGAATGCAGTTTTTTTTTATTATATCTGAAGGCCATGCAGACCAAATAAAGACATAATCATTAGTTCCATAGATTTAAAAAAAAAATTTGCACCCGGGCTTTTTGGGGGTTTTATTTTACAAAAAAAAAGGGTAAAGTAACACTAACACGAGCACTCGGTATCCTTTTTTGGGGAAAGAGCTTAGGTGAAATACCAGA